>JANVCF010046897.1:0-13429 GCA_025388745.1 Hydrozoanthus gracilis
AGGCAACCGACTTGGCTTGGGAATTTGTGCTTAACATACTTGTGTTGTTTGAAATTCTTAGCGGTGTTTGTAAGGAGCAAAGCTAACTTTTCAATGTAAATACATAACTGTTTAATTTTTCCTTAACCAGCTTTTAAAAAACTAGTGTAGTGGCTTTTTATTTTGTAATACATCTATAGTAAAAACTTTAAAGGGTTATGAAGTCCGAAATAGGGGAGGGAACAAATATGCTGTTCTAAGCTATATTATTAATAGTTTTACGGGATTTGTAAACACTTGTTTTAATGCATGCTGGAGATGATATTTGGAGTGTGTAATAGTTCCAGTTATGGAAGTAAGACTGCCAAACGACACATCGTTTGAAAGCATAAAAACGCCAATAGTGATAAAATATCAAAATGGTACTTCAAAGTTAACAGGTAATATTATAAAACAAACGTTTTCGACTCGTAAGGTAATCTTACTTTTACCTGAAGATAACCTTATGAGTCGAAAACGTTTGTTTTAAATCACCTTTTAACTTTGAAGTACCATTTTGATATTTTGACACAGACTCTGGTATGGTATAACTAAAAGTCATTTCATTTTGATTGCGCTTGTGGGATCTCGCTTTTTCATCACAAGCCACAAGCGCAATGCTTACATTCTTGTTTATATCATTCCTTGGAATTCGTGCCCGTTTGTTAGCTATGCTGTGCTGACGATGCCCCGCAAGGCTGAAATAGCTGTCCACGGCTGCTATAACACTCGGGCTCAAACTTTTTTCGGGGTTCGTTACTGGCTCAATCATAGCTCGTCCGCTGTTCCCAAAGCAAAATTTAAGGACTTTTTTAGGGCTTTTTAAGGTAAGATTATTGGTTTTTGAGGACCTACGCCATGAGACATCAACCACCAGTACTGAACTAAAACATGACTTTTTACGATATTGATTTTCCTTGACACAGTTATATTGTTATAGGCACGTTTTAGTTGTTGTTATTCACGGACCTGACACTTAAGTCTATAGAACCGCAAAGGTTTGATTTGGCATTACGTAAGCAGAACTATTACTATGCCCTTTATAGCTAAATAGCTTCACAATTCGCTTAAAATCTTGGTTGCAGTTGTGGAGGTGCAAATGAGGAGTACTGTATCTCACCTGCTCATCGAAAGCATCTACAATACTCCGTAATATATCCTTGTCCTTCCTTTGCTCTAGATTTGAATGAAAAAGATGATAAACAAAACAAGTTTAATCACACTCTCTTTTTACAAGAACCGTTTTTATAATCACGACAGGCTGAAAATCGGCTCAAATTTGGCCTAGAAGTTTACTTTGTTGTATTACGGTACATAATCATAAACCCTTTCTTTGTGTTCTTTATAGCTTTACTGTGCTACCGGAGTGTTTCCGCTTTTGAAAGACAAAAAAGGGGTCGTACACGCATGTTCTTTTATTTGAAACAGTAAACTTTTCCGAGCTTCAATCTTCTTAGAACAAGCGTTTACATCAAATACAAATGAGTATATTGAGAATATCTTAAAAACGTTCGATGCTAGACTCCAAAAAAAGTTTAAGCTGAACCTGCACTCCCAAACTACTTTATGTTATGTATAAAACACTAGTCAATCCCATGGAGGCCGCCATCTTGCACTGACGTCTGACGTCACAACGTCAAATGTCAAAAGAATCAGCTCTATTATCTTGTTCAGACTGTTTTGTTGTTTGCACATTTCGTAAAATTATCCAGTAGAACAAAAAAAACGTTTCCTTTTTAAGCAACTTAACAAAAAATTTGCATTTATATTAGATGACAAACTGCAATTTGACGTTGTGATGTCACCGTTTAAATCGCGAGTGCAAAGATGGCGGCTCCCATAGCGTTCACCTTGCACTCCAGCCGGTAAGGCGCCAGTCTGTCGTGCGAGAGGCCCGGGTTCGATTCCCAATGCCAGACCTTCGCTCATGGTCATAAAATAACCGAGGAGGAGCTGCCTTTGCTCTTACATCTGCAAACGATTTGAGCTTCGCGTCTTCTCAGATAAGGACGTTAAACCGTAGGCCCCGGGTGGCATACCTCGTAGGGGATCCCAAACTCTGAGTCCCTTTTCTCCCGTGACTCCTTGAGTCAAAATGTTATAGATCAAAACGTTTTGTAAACTATCTTTAACGATATGACCTAAACATTACCTTACTGGAATCCTAAGCAGATGGCCTTAAACATATAAGAAAATAATTTTGGAGTGCAGGTTTCCTTTAAGAACATTCGGCTTGGGTCAAAAAATATGACGTTTTTATACAAAAACGAGTGTGAAGAGATTCATTATCATTTGTATACACCGGGTTCGATAAGACGTATTGGCTTGAACAAATGATCCTGTCCACTCGGACGAAACATCAACTTTCAGCAAACTATTTTTATAGCTTGTGAAGCTTCTGTGTTTAGTCATTACAAGATAAGTTTTCAACTTTGATAATTAAAGGGGAACTTATCCCTAAAGTCGACTTTTGTCAAACAAAAATCTTTAAGAGTTTAAAAAAGAAATTTAAAAATTTTTTCCTCGAGTCGCATTGATTTTTCTAGAAATTCGGCTTAAAAACACGTATTGTACTGGCAGCTCGGAAATAGGGGGTCAGCGGAGAAAGAGTGAGGCTATGACGTCAGATATGGGGAAGAGGTTGCTCGAACTGAAAAGCTTCATCACTGAGCTGAGGCATCGCACACAACTTAAATTCTAGTTTTCACTCTTGACTGTGTAAGCGAGCTTAGGATCAAGCGTTCTACGTCACACGTTACCTTCGTTTACCGCTAAGTGGACAAGCGCCCAAGCACAACGACCCTAAACAACTTGAAACAGACGCACTCTCTATACCTTTAAGGATTCTATTTTTAAAAAAGGTTGATTTTAGGGTTAAGCTTACCAACAGCAAGAGGTCGAAACATTGACGGAGGTGATGCAAAACAAGCAAAAACGTGATCAATTTGAGTAAATTTAGTCTCCAGCGGTGACGTCACAGCTTGTCCACGGCACTGTCCCCACATAAAAACCTTCAAAATAAAAATTTGAATATGAATCATTCCGTCTTATACAGTAGAACCCCGGTAATTCAAACTAGGATAACTCGAAATCCCCGCTTATTCCAACAAAAACCTAACTACCAAGGATTTGATCTTATATATAAAATCATACAACCCGGATAATTCGAACGCCCTACTTATTTGAACAATTTCGAATTAACCAAATCCACTGGACACCAGGCCCAGCTTCCCAACATAGAACTTGAATGCTGCAATTTTCTTCGTGGCACAGTCTTGAGCAATTCATACAAACCATAACGTTAAAAATCAAAATTTCAAAACAACAATTTCAACAAACAAAAATTTAAGATAACAAAAACGATTCCGACAGAAATAACAACAAATTTTACAATATCATAAACTGAAGCAACAAAACTGTTAGGAAAAAACTGACCTTTCCTATAGCAGTAGTTGCAGCAGATACATGACTGTAATGGCTCGAAGCAACTTCTACAAATCTGACAAAGAAAGATTGATATTTAAGCATCTATGTACTTTTTTACAAACATAAGGGGGATGTTGGGAGAACTGATAAATTCGACAACATTACCAGCCGAATGTTTACAAAAATGTACATAAGCACAGAAAATGCGTTTTATTACTTCGCGTTTATAAGATAAGCAACAAACAATTTTAAAAAATCAACATTTCACCCACGTTATGTACTCTCTTACAGACATGTTTTCCTTACGCTCTCGGCCAATCAGTGGGCGAGATTCACTGGTGTTATTTTATAAACAATGTTAATACCCATGTTACCTGAGAATTAATTGAAGGGGTAAGCTAAATAACAACAAATTAATTTCGGTCAAAAGTGTTGAAAGTTGCCCAGGACATACCTTTCTTTAAATTACTTTTAAGACGCTAAAAAAACTTTTTCTTGGGAAAGCTCAATACAACTGAGCTTTCAACGTATGCAGTCAAAAAGAAACTTATATATATTTTCATTAAAGCTATTATAAATCTCTGAGCTTATGTTCGCAGCTTTCTGACTCTAATTTTCTCGCCATGTTCTTGCTTCCAAAACCTTCCCAAGATATCTTTGACCAAATCCCCAGTTGCTTACACCCATCTAGATCCCGAGTGAAGGTACCCAGGGGGGGGTACTTCGGGGTCAAAAGGGCAGAGATGACCATCGGAAAAGTCCAAAAAATACCCTACAAAATACCAAAGGATAAAAATTTTCCCCCCTAAAAAATACCTCTCGGTTTTAAAATTACCCTAAAAAATACCAATTTTCCCTTGACGGCTAGCAGATTGGCGCAAAGTTCCTCGCGATATGCAGTAGACTGATTTAGCAAGAGGAAGTGAACATCGATCAGGACATCGTTCTCGTCTCAGCGGACTGGTACGAAGTCATTTTTAGACGAATTTTCCATGTTTGAATACTTTTTTTCACTCAAGTCTTTGTCAGGACATCAAAACAACCAGTTTCACAACCTGGACGTGATGGCAAAACAACAGGAAGCAGTCCACTGAGACGAGAACGACATCCTAATCGATGTTCGCGTCCTCTTGCTAAATCACCCTAGTGATAAAAGGCGCGTGCATATTAGAACGACCATCGAAGGACTTTTTTAAACGTCTTATCAGTATGCACGTTTGCTAAAACATGGGACTGCAAGCAGTCCAGTAGCTTGGGGTATTTTAACCCTAAAAAATACCAGACTCTTGGTTTACCACATAATTTCTTTTAAGAACCCCTAAAAAATACCAGACCGACAATTTTAAACCCTAAAAATGCGATGGTCATACCTTCTACCCCGATATAGGGAGTACCCCCCCCCCCCCATACCCATCCTGCACCAGGAATCGAATGTGCCTCAAGCACGAAAAACTAGCACCTTACCAACTGGGATGACAATGCAGTGGTAAAATTTTTGTTGATGCTTCACCTTTTTATCTGAAACGAACCTGCCTTTTTCAACAGCAATTTTTGTTGGAGTTACAAGATGGGCCTTGTTGCCAGTTCCTAACTGACCATACGAGTTGGCTCCCCACGTGTACAGACAGCCAGCATCTGAGAGGGCCAGTGAGTGAGCATAACCGCACACAATCTGTTCAAAAATTAGAAGAACATAATGTTATATGCATTGTACATAATTTATGTGCAGTATACAGCTTTATGTAAATAAATTAAAACATGCAGCATCTGTACAAGTTGGCAGACGCTAAAATTTGCAAAGTCAATTTTTGATAATAAATGCCCGACAATTAATATTCACAGGACAACGTTTATATAGCAGAGGGGTTGGCGCAATGGTATTTGGCGCAATGGCAATTGGTTGACTGGTTGAGGGTTGAATGGTTTTCTCGCCATGTATTTGCTGCCAAAACCTTCCATAGATATCAACCTTTGATCAAATCCCCAGTTGCTTACACCAATCTAGATTTCACCAACAATGGACAAGTGGATGCAGCCCATATAGCGGAGGGGTTGGCACAGTGGTTAGATCTCTGCCTCCCAATCCTGAGGTCCCCAGTTCGATTCCTGGGCTGGTTGAGGGTTGAATACTTGGACAACCTTCTTTCTCGCTAAAGGCCACTTACCTTTTCATCCTTCCAGGGTCAGTAAATGAGTACCAGCATACATGGACCGCTTTGAAGCGGCTGCCTGAGGTGCCTATATGCTTCTGGTCCACTGGGGGTAGGCTGATCATTGTAAAGCCCCTTTGAGCATTCATTTGGAAAAGGCGCTATATAAAAGCACCACTTTACCTTTTACTTTTTTACCATGTATATAATAATGAAGCAAAACCAATAACTGTCTTTACAGAGAGATCAAAATGTCACAAACTACCTGTGTGATAATGGTGCCAACAAGACCAATTACTCTGCACGGATTTGGTTGGTTTGTGTTATTTCCTACTCCTAGCTGGCCGTTTCCATTATAACCCCAGGCATATAACTAGAAATAAGAATAAAATACAAAATCAATGAACACTAGTACTAACTTTAATTAGTAAAACATAAATACTAAATCTTATCTTTTTCCAAAACAGTTTTGCTGTTTGTTTTTTGCGAGTGAGGTCCCAGATGTTTCTTTAGGTCTTCTTGTTGAATAGTTTGCTGTACATTCTAGTTGAAGTTTGCTGTACATTCTAGTTGAACAGTTTGCTGTATATTCTAGTTGAACAGTTTGCTGTACATTCTAGTTGAATACTGTAGTTTGTTGTTCAAACTAGTTGAATAGTTTTCTCTACATTCTAGTTGAACAGCTTGCTGTATATTCCAGTTGAACAGTTTGCTTGATATTCTAATTGAATAGTTTGCTGTATATTCTAGTTGAATAGTTTGCTGTATATTCTAGTTGAATAGTTTGCTCTACATTCTAGTTAAAGTTTGCTGTACATTCTAGTTGAGTATAGTTTGCTGTATATTCTAGTTGAACAGTTTGCTGTATATTCTGGTTGAAAAGTTAACTGTACATTCTAATTGAATTCTAGCTGCAAATTGAATAGTTTGTTATACATTCTAGTTGAAGAGTTTGCTGTAAGATTTAGTTGAATAGTTTGTTGTACACTCTACAGTAGTTGAGTAGTCTGCTGTACCTTGTAGTTGAATTGTTTGTACATTTCTAGTTGAATAGTTTGCTGTATATCCTATTTGAATAGTTTGCTGTACATTCAAGTTGGTTAGTATGCTGTACATTCTAGTTGATAAGTTTGTTGCATGTACACCATATATAGCTGAATAGTTTGTTGTTCCATTTTCTAGGTATGTTTTGCTGTCAGTTTGTTGTAGAATAAAACTATGGATGAAGCACCATACCTCTCCAGCATCTGTTAAAGCCATGGATGATGTTTGACCACAGGCAATGGAATTAATTTTCTTGGTACCTGTAAAACACAAATTTATCACAAAATAAAATGTCAGTTATGAAAACTGCAAACTAATGTCGCAAATTCTTCATTAAAAATACACAATGGTGACACTAGACATATGTTATACATGATGCTCATTAGTACTAGTATACAGGACTATCTTTAGCAGCACAGAGACCATTTAGTGGATATTGTGTTGAACTGTCTAATAACCTTTGGTTGTGTTAGAGTAATCTGAGCCCATGCAGAGCTGCTGTTCAATTGTTGTTTCCTTGAGCAAGACACTTTACTCATTATGTTCTAGTCAACTCAGCTGTATAAATGAGCACCAGCTATCAGCTGGGGGCTAACCTGCCATGAATAAGTATCCTGTCCAGAGGGATTAAAAGACTCTTATCCACTTAGCACTACAGAAACCAAAGATAAGCCCAAGCAAAATGTGCCACTTGGGCTCAAGAAAGGATTTAGCTTGTCATATAGGAAAGGAAATTTTCTCTCAGATTAGTATATGACAAAAAAGTAACAGTGCTCAATCTATAAGCTGGCAGTTCATCATAGGTTCAGCATAGCCAGGGATGGTAGGTAGGATAAGCTCCCACTGCCTACAAAGTGCTTCCAACAACAAGCATCTCATACAGCCTCTGACAACCAAGTGCAGCTCCTGGCCTTCATGTGTGGTTTAACTACTAAACTCAGCAGGAATGTTTTCACTGACAGGAGAAGGAGCAAAGGTGGACTGCTAGCCCAAGAACCAGATTGCTTCGGTTTGATGGGGCTCGCTATCAGTGATGCCCTTCTAGGAGAAGGAAAACTCTGATTTCAAACACATGCTGCCTTGCAGAATACCTTCTAATTGGTAAGGCTAGGGAGTCAACCCTGAGGTAAAATCTGGAGATGGAGTCTCAAAGGCAGTAAGCGTTGCATGCAACTACACTCTGACAAGTTTGGACGTCATTGGCACCAAAATGTATCAGTACCTGCCATTCTTTTGGTTCCACCAGCTGCATGGAGAGGGGAAATCTGCTGCATGGGCAACAGCGTGTTCTCCATAGTTTTCAGCCCAGGCTAAACTTTTTACTGGCAAGGAAAGGCCAATGAAGATCTAGACCCAAGAGAATACGGAGAAGGCTTTGCAGTCAGAACTCATTGCTGAAGATGGTAGAACCAAGCAGTAACAGTTCTGAATGGCTCCTCACCCTCTGTCTTAACATCTCAAATGGTCCCATAACATAGGTCATTGCCTACACTCCCACACTGTCCACCATCCCAGCGATGAAGGCGAACTTTATGAGAACATAATAAGGTCTAGTGCAAAAACAATGCAAGTGACTTTTGATGAAGTTATTAACTCTCCCTACATAATCCCTGTTATCTCTTGATTACCATTGGGAGAATTTAATGTGTCATACAAAGTCACTTATGTCGTTTTTGCGCTAGGCCCTTTGTTATTATCAGTTACTGTCAACAGGATCTCCAAAAATGGGCAGATTGTACTCTCGGGTGATTTAAATGCAAGAGTGGGCTCTGACAATGATTCCTGTCACCTGTGCCTCAGATGAACAACAACAGTCAGCAGATACTTGAGTTTTGTTCTTATAATAATTTGTGCATCACCAACACCTACTTCAACACCAAATCACAGCATAAGGTCTCTTGGAGATACTTTCAGGCTAAGCACTGGCACCAGTTACTCCTGATTACCACCCAACGTTCCTCCCATAAGTACATTCTCATAACTCACACATTCCACAGTGCAGACTGCAACACAGACCACTTGTTGGTCGATCTGCTGCAATTAAGGTGCATCTGCAGCTAAAGAAGTTCCATCACACAAAGCAGAAAGGAACACCTCACACTGATGTCAACAAAATGTGACATCCTGATCTCCAGATGCAGTTTGCAGAATCCTGCACCATGCCTTCGGCACTGCAACAGAAGCCATCTCTCTCTGCACAAGGTCTGATGGGCAACTTTTCAACCTGGCACGTCTTACAGCCAAAAACCACTGCAAGGTACGAGAGATAGACACCATCAGGATCATGCTGTTTGCAGATGATGCAGTCATCATAGCTCACTATCAGAAGCAGCTCCAGACTTTTCTAACTCGGTTCTCCAAGGCCTGCAAGCTTTTCAGCCTTACAATCAGCCTGAAATTAACCAAGGTCATGGGCCAGGAATTTGATCTCCATCAAAGATTGCCACCTGCTGTCATTCAGCTGCTAATCAACCTTCTGGTGTCAACCATTGCAAACAACTTTCCATTCAATGCAGAACCCAACAAATGTATTGGTAAGTCCGTAACAATGATTGCCTGCCTCACTATACACATCTGGGAGAACCTCAAGCTCTCTACGAAGACAAAGATGGCAGTGTACAATGCCTACGTCCTCAATACACTGCTGTGTGGTAGTGAAACTTAGACCACTTACGCCACTTACGTCTTCAGCAAATCTTCCCAAGATCCCCAACACAGAGGTTCCCTCCTGTGCCAGACTACCCAGCATATCGTAATTGCTTTAAATAAAGCACCAGAAAAAAATAATTTCAGATTTTAATGCTTCTTAAATTGGAGTACAAAAAAAATTATTTTATCCTTTTGGAGCTTAAATTGGAGGAGTGCTTAACAGTTGGAGGAAAAATTAAAATTTTTTCACCATATGCATTAACAAGAGAGAAGCAATTTGTGTGGTAAAAGAGACACTTGCTTAATTATTGCAAAAGAGGTGAAAAGAATGAAAACAAAATCATACTTTTTTCATTTTTGCCATATATACGAACTGACGTGCTACTGTCATAAAAAATTGTGTGATAGTACTTAATCATTAATTTTTTTAACACCATTTGAGTTCAAGATTTCCCCTCTCTAAAAGCGGAAGTTTAAAATATAAAAGATGACCTTTAAGTGTAGGGACTAGAGGTCACAAGCCTGGATCAGAATTCTGATACAGTTTACAGTATTTGTTTCTCCAAATCTGCTCAGTGCACTATAAAGGGCTAAAGGCCATCCACAGCTCCGCTCCAAATGTAAGTGAGACATGAAAGCTGTGGGTATTAATAATGACACCTAGGAAGACCTGGCCACTGATCGCTCCAAGTGGAGAAGTAATCTTGGGTACAGTTGAAGGCTGGAAAAGACAACGTCCACAGTGCAGATATTACCAAGAGAATGAGCAGAAAAGAACGCATTATTGTATTAAAACTACCTTCAAGTGTGAGGTTTGCTATTGTGACTGTTTTTCAAGAATTGGGAGTCTCAGCCAACATCAAAGACCCCAAGTGCAAGGGAGATGATGATCAATAACCCTATAGTAACCCTATAGTCATTACAGACCTACTACTGCTACTGCTACTGCTACTGCTACTGCTAGGACTACTGCAACTGCTACTGCTACTACTACTGCTACTACTACTACATGACATCATACTTGCAGTACCAAGTTCTACTTTGAGAAATTTTACGTTTTCAATATTAATAATGGGCCAGACATTTTAAAATCTAACACCAATATCAACTTACTGAGCACAGAGCTAACTTTTCTAGGAACTGCTTGGTTGTTGGCTGTCCCAGATCCAACTTGGCCACAGTTATTGTAGCCCCATGCAAACACCTAGGAGAAAACCAAACATCAGTAATTGTTACATTTTTGGACTTTCCCCTTAAACAATCATAAAAAAAAAAAACAAAGATGGCATTGCAGGCAGGCAACAACTGTGCAATTATATCCTGCTTGGGATACATTTAAATTTGATCAGGGCAACATGACCATGATATTTTTGGACTTACCCCTTAACAGTGTTTTCAAAACAAGCCGTCAGCCATCGCATCCTACAGCAACTCTGCAGTTTGCGACAACTAATTTTTTGTCTTTTCAAATATTTGTTTGAAAAAGAAAAACTCTAAGGCAGAGTGGATAATAAAAAGTTTGTTGCAATGCCTACTTGTGTTTTTCCAACACCTACTTTCACATCTAGGGAAGACACTGCTTAAACAATCACAAAACAAATACAAATAAAGATGGCATGGCAGGCAGGCAACAAACTGCACAATATCGTATCCTGCTCTGGATACATTTAAATTTGATCAGGGCCACATGACCAAGAATCAACCAATCACAGTGCTCGTCTTGTTTAATGAATGCATAGTCCCTCAGGATAATTATGGGGATAATTATGGGGATAAACAGGTTAGTTTTGTCTTCCCTCAACACAACACTAACTGTTTCCCTTGGGACTATGCATTAAGTGTATAATATAATTAGGAAACATTTCTTGTTTCTGGCATCATCTAGTTACTCGCGGCCATCAGGCGAGCGAGTAGTAAATCTAGCTGCGTTTATTTGTGTGACTTTTTTGCAGCCATGCGCAGTTGGTAGCTTTTGGACTCACATGACCCAGAATGCAGTGCCCACGAGGTCTCTGCTTTGAAGGAGAAGCGAAGGTGTTTTTGAATGGTTTTTAAGATGGGCCGCGAGTGAAGGCTATACCTGTAGCCTCTTGTTAGTGCAAATGTATCAACACTTTTTGTGTCATCCCTCAAACAATGGCTAATTAGAAGCAAATTGAACACCCTTTTTTCTTTGTTTAGATATTGAAAGTTCAGCAAGGTTCTAAAGATTAAAAAACCATTGAATTAATGCAAACAAAATGGCTTAAAATTTGAAAAATACAGGTCCATATTTTTTGCTGAAAGACGATGTAAAAACCTTCTTGATGTGCTGAAGTATAGCAAACTAAAGGAGTGAAAAAATACTTTATGCTGACAGCACTTAAACTGTTGCTGGGGTGGATCCAGGATTTGACAAAGGGGGATCTGGATAAACGGTAGCCCCTAGGGGGTTTGGGAGCATGCTCCCCCGGAAAATTTCTATTTTTAGGGCCTCTGATATGCAATTTCCAGCATTTTCAGGGGCAATTTGAAATGGTTTAATTGCTCTAAAGTCACCTTCCACATTAATTAGCTGAGTTGGTTCACTTTTTTTTTAACCACGTGTTTGTTATACGTTTTTACGTTCAGTTTAGGGGGTTCGACCGAACTACCCAAACCACCCCTAGATCCACCACAGTGTTCAGGGAGCCTAGTTTATAATGTAATTGATTATTAATCAAACTATCACTACCATTAAGCCTTAAAAATCACTCTCGTCAACACAGATAATTATGGGGATAAAACTTAAAACTGATTGCAGCCACAATGCAAGTCACCGCATGTTACTTTGAAGTGTGTATAATATCATGTTTATGAAAATTAATTTGTTAGAAAGTACTTTGAAAAACAAGAAAAACATAGCTTATTTAAATGAAGTAACGTCACAACTTTTGTCACCCCAAACAATTAGGGGGGAGAAGTTTTCAAGCAGGTGGGTCCTTATGTTATAAGCTCCAAGAGAGTTGAGAATTAATTGAATAATTGATCAGTGGCCTGAGACATATTTTATTTACAATGGCACCTGATATAATTGTCTCTGAAAAGAGTAAGAAAATGTTCAAACATTGAAAAAGTGGGGAATCAGTTTTATTTTTCATGCTCAAAAGTAAGAGTTAATTGGACTACTATACTCTATGATTTTTCCCCTTGGCAAAAAAGCTAAGGAGTTAATTCTGCAAATCCATTTCCTGTGCTATAAGAGTATAATCATCTGCAACAATGTCCTTATTCTTTAATTAGGGAGTATTTGACCATTTCAGTCCAGTTGTATTAGTAATTAAATTAATAATTAATTAAGCCAAAATGACCCCTTTTTTTATTATCATAGCATGACATCATTTTCTTTATTCTAAAATTAGCGAGCAGCAGCACTATTACAGTCCGTTGTGGGATCCTTGTGTCACACGATAATAGTCTATCTCGTGGGTGGGAGGGTGGTGGATGGTTTTAGCAACTGCAGTGTTGCGATATCATAAGGCATCTGCAGTATCGCAATAAGTTTATATTGTCAAGAAATAAATGAATTTTTGGCATTACTTTTATCTATAACTTTCAAACTTTATTTTATAAAAACAATAGAGAAGTTTTTCCCATATCTACATACTCTGATGAAAATATAAAAATGAACATTCGAAAGTCTCAAATTCTCCCAACCTACCGTCGTATTTTCATCACAGTATGTAGATACAGAAAAAAGTTATCTATTGCTTATATAATAAATGGTAATAATTGTTTCTCTGGTTTTTGCAAATGACTATACCACACCCTTACTCCCAGCACTTTACTTTTGAAAAAAATACTAGTAAATAAAATGATATTTAACCTTCAACCTACCTCTCCTTCAGTTACCAGTGCCAAGGAGTGGTGACTGCCGCATGCAACTTGGATGACCATTTTTCCAGCCAAACCATTAACAAGGGGGTTGGGGATAAGTCCTTGATTGGTGTTACCATTCCCTAATTGGCTGTAGCCGTTATGACCCCAAGTATATACCTCTCCTGAAGCTAAAACAAAAACAAAAATAATCTTTACTGTAAATACTTTAAGAAGGCCCCTCTCTAACGAAGCTAGAGCTTCAAGTTTTAACTAATCTCCCTTTCTTATAACCCCATCCCTCCCCT
>JANVCF010047008.1:0-13428 GCA_025388745.1 Hydrozoanthus gracilis
TAACTTCTTGTCAGTACAAGTCTCTTTCTCTGCCATATTAAGAGAATTAAGAACAAATAGAATGAATAATAAAAAAAACAAATAAAATAAAGTTATGTAGTTTTAGGTAGAACCTACAAGAACCATCAATCCCAAAAAGGAACAAGACCGTATTTAAAACAAATGCATAGTGAGTATTTCCAGAATCAATTTGTAATTGTGCAAATTGTCTATTCAGTTAGACTGTTTAAAATGATGGGCTCGTAGGCGATAACGAAAAATGCCCGTCACAAAAGGTCTAGTTTGTCTACGTTGTTGTAGGCGGGACATGAATCAAGTATGGGGCGTGGGTGTGGTGCTGAGCAAGCAGGGGGAGGGGATGTTTGATACTGACACTAATTTGGAGGAGAGGGAATTAAAAAATAATTTTTATCATTTTCATTTCTTTTGTCCTAACTCAAAATACTTGTAAAGTAAACTCTTTTATACTTCATATGTAGGGTCTAAATGGAGTAAGAGTGTATTACTAAGTTGGCTATGATGGGATATGCTGCTAGAGGAGAAAGTCTTCTTTTTTCCTACTTATTACGGAGGGGGAGGGGTAGGGCTGTCTTTTCATTTTTTTACTAATATACTACTTTAATAGTACTATGTTTTTTAAAGATAGAGCCTAGATGAAATTTATCTTGTGTAATCTAGTTACCCTGATCTTAATAGAGTGTATCATATTTAAATTTATGTTTTTGCAAGCAAGTTTTTCTTGTAAACAGATGAAAATTCAAAACCGCTCTAACTTCCATTTCTACAACAATACCTTCTTTGTTTCTTTCGTCTAAATTGTCTGCACCATCAGTTCGGTCTTTGCTCTCCTCAAACGAAGAGTTTGGTTGGTCATCCTAGAAAAAAGGAGACGTTTTTATCCACTCGGCATCACATACAAAGATAAGTAAACTAGAAAAGTTGTTTTGTCATTCAAAAATAGCACATAAGCATTACCAAACTCAACTGAGGTAAGACTCTAGTTTGAGCTGTGTACCAAAGCAATGGAAGTCAACTGTGACAAGGTCTGTTTGCAATTGGTCTTAATGAAAGCAAGATCCTGGTAGCCACTCTCAAAATTGAAACGTTCGTCCGAGACTTAATCTATCAACATGGTCAGACAAATTGTCTTTAAAGTGTTGGAAATGCGAATATGTTTCAGCTACAAATAGTTTAACAATCGTTTTGGATTTGTAGCATTCATAAAAGTATATCAGAATAGCAAATCCACAAACGATTCGTTTAAGCCCTTGTTCCAAGAAGCAGTGTCAATGTGATCAAAAGGTCTGCTAATGAAACGCATTAAGTGCATGGTTTTTTTAGCCGCATATCAAGTTCCTTACACAAGAACAGGCACTGAGCGCCTCATAACGACAAACCAACACAGCTTGTAGGAATTGAGTATTACAAACAATTATGGTAGCTACTTTCAGGGAGGTCTACATTTTTTATTCATTCTCAAACTGAATTAAGTATTGTTTTCTATCGAAAACGTTCAAACGAGTTTCACACACAACTTTTATGGTGCCAGTTTCCTGGGATTTATTGCTTTATGCTTTCTTGCAAAGTATCAACCGACCTGCATCGAAATACGTTTTTGAACTTGTAACTTTAGTGTTCACTTAGTAAAGAAGGCATTAGTATCGCACTGGTAGCGCGTTCAAATCTCATAAAATCGGAAACACTTCTCAGAATTCGCTTGATACTGCGGAATTCTAACGCAAAATTCCCTCTACAACCTTACAGCATAGGCATTCTGCTTGTCAAGTATGACAAAGTCTTCTGCCAACCTGCAAAATGGCTTCACTCTCACATGGTTTTACCACAGCCACCAGCGGTCTTTTTTTCTTGACTTCCAAGCACGCTACCGGCTTGTCGTCTTTAACGTCTCTTAAGACCCTTGTTGACACGAAGTGTTCAAAGTCGTCCTTCCATTCACTCACACCAAGTTGCAATCCCAGCAGGTGAAGCGCGGAACGCTGCTGACCAGAAGTACAGCAGGAAAGAAGAAGGCCAGGTGCTTCGCCAGTTCCAACCTTTTCTCGCAACGGATTCAGAAAAACCTAAGGGCAAATAAATCGAGTTTAAATATTTTCTGAACTACTCCCGAGTTTTAAGAAGAGTACTCAACTACCAAAAATGAGTTTCCTTTTTTCAGGTTTTTTTTATTAAAGACGTTATCAGGCATCAAGTGCAGGAGCAGCTAAAGTTACAAAGATTTACGTTAAAACTGCGAAAACTCTGGTAATGAATAACAGGAACTTTTCAACTACCCTCTCAGTGTAAAACAATTACGATTCCATCAACAGGTTTGCACTCAAGTATCAAAAACTTTGAACGCAGGGGAGATAATTCGGCTGTAAAAATTGAAAGCAATTTACATACTTGCAAATACATAGCTAATAGAGACCTTAAGCAAGGTCTTAAACAGCTTGGTCCTCTACGCAGCTTCAGTCCGACTTACAGGGTTCAAACACTTTGGACCAAAAAAAATCAGGACTTTCAAAGACTTTAATTCCAAGACCGAAAATCTAAGAAACGATTACCAAACTAAGGAAAACTGCTATGATTTGCGATAAAATCTTTGCCAATCAACGCGATCTTTTCTTTTCTTTTTATTTTTTTGTCAGGTAGATAATGACATCATGTTTTTTAACTGAAAGTTCTTTTCTTTGACGTTAAAAACAAAAAATGAAGGTTTTTCAGGATCCGTACGTACCCTGAATTTTAAATTCTGAATAGTTTATTGCTTATTGGAACTTTAACCAAAAGGAGCCGTTCCCTACCTCCCTGACAATTTCTTTACACAACATTGGAGGAATTCTTGTGACACAATCCAGAATAAATTTTGCGCATTGACTTTCTTTGTTTTCCACAGAGGAGATTTCAGCATAGTCTTCAAGAGCCGAACGAACATGGTTACCAAGCATATTCAGCGGGGTACTGGTAACACTTCCACTGGCAACTACCAAGGAAACCACGTGACCAGAGGCACCTATTGCATCACGATTTCTAGCGCATGCGCGAAACATTTGTGGTGATGTGTCACGAGTAATCTTGAGAAGTGTTCCAGAGCTTGTCTCCAATGCACAAATAGAACTACATAAGAACAGAACGGTGTTATTATATAGCTGCAATATTAGCAGCTACATCAAGTATAAGCCTTACTAACAAGATTTTGTTCTTCTACAAAATGTTCTCTTTCTCCCTACATGGCATTCAAATTTTAAACTTGAAAACATTGTTGTTTCATTCCAAGAATATAAATTATAAAAGCAAGACCGAAGAAAAACATTTCAGAAAACAAAATACGATTGTGAAGAAATGATTTTTCAAAACTTTTAACGGAATATTTCGATGTTTAATCATTTTGGACAATTCTCCGAACTACTGACCCACAAGGCTGCGGTAACTTACCAAAAGATCCAACGCAAGTTTTATGCCATACTTAAGTGACCGCATCCTTGCTGTAATTTGTGGTTAACAAAGTTGTGATTTTAAAAATACTGAAATATTTGAAAGTTCATTTCTTGAATATCATATTTTGTTTTCCGAAATGTTTATCTTCGGTCTTGCTTTTAGACTTTATTTTAGAAGACTGTCAGGTAACACCGGATTCGTTCCAATAAAATTGCGGGAATTGGAAGACCGTAATCATTTTGTAATTTTACAACGTATAATAAAGTAGCAGGCCCGTAGGGAGGAGAAGGGGTGTGATTGCCCCCCCCCTCCCCCAAAGGTACACTTTTTTGGTAGATCAACTATTTAAAAAGCATTTTTATCCCCTACGTTTTTCTACATTGGTTTCGGAATTCAGTAGCTTGAAGAATATCCTACCTGTTTTACATTTCAGTCTAACACAACCTAGTTTCCACAATATTCCAGGGGTATATGTCCCCCGGACCCGCTGGTTTGATCTATCCTCTCGTTCGATCGCACTCTCCCGCAAAATATCGAGGCTACGGGCCCGAATAGACCATTTTATGTATACAATAGAATTGATAAAAGATATTTTAAAAAAGCTGTTTTTCTTGTCTTTTCCTTTTTTATTTTTCCGTCTCAACATTCTCATACAAGCAATGAATCATGGGGATCTAGACTTGGCGAGTTTCTGCTGCTTCTCAGGGAAGAACACTCATATAAAAATCATAGTTCTTGATTCAAAGTATCATCATCATATACCTTTTTGAGTATAAACACAACCTTGTTGTTATCTTTACCTTTGAATTTCTAGCTTGTGATTCTCATCCGCCGTGGCCAGAAACCCTTCTTTCTTTAAGAACTCTCTAAGACCTCCCAGAGTTGGACAAAAAACTTCCTTCCATTGCGTAAACACGGATAAGTCGTCAAGAAGCGGCGCATTCGTAATAGCTTGCAAGGCAGCTTGGCGATCTTTCCACCCTAACACACCCACGTGGAGGGACTCCACTGCGTTGTGTGGATCAGGTGCTGTTTGATCAAGTCTTCTCTTTCCTCTAAAACAGAAATCACAAACTATTAATATTTAGGAACAGATGGTTTTCTTTTCGTCTTTTTCCTAGGTTTTACAAAGTAAAAAGCCAAACCTAGATTGGATACGAGTTGCTCGTGGTTCGGTTCTCATTCGCCAACGAAATTAGAAGAATCGTCAGATAACTTCAAAATGTTTACTGAGCTTTCATCTTTTATTATTACGGTGATACACAGGGTTCACACTGATCATAAGAAATGAAGTTTCAAGAATTTTTCATGACCAAAAAAATATCGAGAAACTAAATAAACCACTCCAAAAAACCAGCTACTTACAATTTAATCCAAATGCAAACCTAACGCCAATTTCACCTTCTGATCACTGAAGTGTAATGTTCTTGAATTTCGAGTACAATACTTAAAACTGTTACTTTAAGAAAAACTCATCACACGGTTTAGAGTTTTAAGATAATTCGTTCTCCCAATCAAACTCAAACCAATAACAAAACTCTTTGACCTTAACCAATACCATGACTTTTTCAGGCCTGGAAAATGCGTTTTCGAATTTCATGACTTTTGATGACCGTGTGAACCTTGTTATATTTCTTGATGAGATGAGTAACATCATGGAGTATTATATTTCCTCTAAGTTGCAGTTTCCTCTAAGTTATTATGGTCGAGCACAAATTCAGCAACTCTTGCGTTACGCCAGAGTACTGGCACTAAAGTTCTTTCTAATGGCTACAACGCTTTTGTATAAACATTTCTGTCGCTACATTTGAGCTAGTTTTTGAACACGGTTTCCCTTTTGATACGCCAAAAACTGTAATAATATCGTTAAAAAAGTTATTACATTTTGTGTTGAAAAGTTATTACATTTTGCGTTAACTTTCGATTATAATTTGCGTTATCATTACATTTTGTGGCGGTTCTTATTACATTTTGCGTTATTATTACATTTTTAGAAATTATAACACTTTGTGGCGTAACACTCGTTCTCAGATTATTTATGCTAACATGAACATTGCTGACCTGTAATGTAAATGGAAGAAAGAGTGTAAAGCCATGGAAGTAAATAGTCTTTTTCATTAATTTGTAGCTTTTATTTTACTGTCTAACTATGGCGTTTTTAAACATATATGTTTTATCGAATAAAAATCACCGAGTAAATAAATTACGATTCCTGGCAAATATGGAGTAGTTACAAGGTTAATTTTTCGCTGGTTCACTTAGTTTACGACCTAAATTGTGACGCATCGACCGTTAAAGCTAAAATGAACAAATGAACGAACAAAACAGAAGACCTAGTGTATGCATAGCAGTACAGATGTTTCACATAAATAGCGCCAGTTGTCAAATTTGTCTCGCTCTTGAGTTGAAAAAATACAAGAATAAGTTATAAGTCTATTTATTTGAAGTAGACAAGTCGCTGCAATTTATGAAAAGGGTCTATTGGGCGACCAACTTTGGTAGCGTAACCACAACTGCAGCCTGGTCAGCCCAGTTGGTAAGGCGTCAGTGCGGGAGGCGCAGGTTCGGTTCCCGTTGCCGGACGTTCACTGACGGGTTTTAAAATAACTGATAAAAAAGTGCTGCCATTGCACTAACATCTGCAAACGATTGGACCTTTGCGCCTCTCGGATAAGGACGTTAAACCGTAGGTCTCGGGTGGCAGGCTTCGAAGGGGACCTCGAGTCCTATTGCCTGTTCTCCCGTGGCTCCTTGAGTCAAGATGTTATAAAACAAAAACCAAAACTAAAACCAAAGCCAAGCCTTGTACTCTTTTACTCTTTTGCTTCTCAGCGGAGTTACATTTATAATACATTTTTTGTGCGTAACAAAAAACGGGAAATTTGTAAAAAAACATCTACATAACCGACTTATACAACTGGAAAGGAACAGAATGAATGTCAAAAAACATTTGTTTCTTTCTTTGGTATCATAATTATTTTTCTAAACTCCGCAGTCACTTGTTTGTAACTGAAACCTGTAACGTTCGAATAAAATCAGGGGGAGGCTTTAAAGTGGGATTTTACGCTATTTGTTCATAATCCTATACTCGGCGGCAACAGTTCATGATTACCTTACAAATAACGCTGTTTCGTAAACCAATTTCCTTTCATTCTCGGGAACAAAGTCATCTTGCTTCATTTTCTTTTTCTTTTCAATGAGTTTCTGGATACTTCCAAAACCAAGTTCGGTGACATTTCTCACTCCAAACTGGACGCATAGCGCTTTCTCAATGAGCTCCTATCATGAAAAACGGCAATCAATTTAATGGACGTTTATTTCTGGGTTTTGGAAATCAAACTCAAGTACTGTTTAGAGTGCCTATAAAACGAAATGTTTCGTTACCTCTGCGGATAAACTTTGCTAAGTGAAGAATAGTGGTAAGAAAGGTTTGTCGAAATCTTTTATGGTTCTTGAAATATTTAAATTAAATCAATGTTTTCAACTGATAACGTCAGTTGTTAGGCAGGCAAATTTTTTTTTCAAATTTTTTAAATCCATAATCTTTGGATGAATTGAAGCCAAACTTGGGCTGATGATGTATCTCGAGGTATTCTTCAGAATAGTTTAATTTTCGTTAAAAGTTTATTGATTGGCAGCAAACTGAAAACAATAGTTTTTATATCTTGAGAACCATAACAGATTTTAACAAAATATTTTTACGTTGTTCCTCATTTTGAAAGATCTGTCCACTCAGCCTGTCTGAGGTAACAACCTATTTCATGTCATCCATTTCAAACTAGCTCAACAACCAGGAAGAGAACATATAATTCGTTTGTTCCAACTTTTCTAATAATTTTATGTTTGTCTTTAAATATTGCAAGCCATTAAGCCCTGAACTGAATTGCTACGTTAGCATATCCTACACCTCGTTAGATGGCTTTGCAGCCAGCAGGGATGCCTCGATAGTGTAATGGTATCACATTCGGAGATGAAACCGAGGGACGTGGGTTCGACTCCTGCTCGAAGCATAACACCTTTTTTCCGAAAAAGTTTTTCCGTTATTACAAGTCACCGTTTCACGTATTTATTTCTTCACTTGTAATGTGTATCCTTCCTTGGATCCGGTTAACTACTTTGATGTGGCTTGCATTTGGCTATTTCGCACTAGGTTTAAAGAACACCACATGGTATATTTCCAAACTTTCCCCAAACATTTCCTTGATGTTCTTCCAATACTCATTTTAACCTCCTTTCTATTTGTATTCTATTTTTGGGAAAACTTTCGCTTACACCTAGAATAATTAAAAGTAAGTTTTCTTCCCTTCCCTCACTTCTAGATTCTGACACGGCGATCCTCAAAATTTTATGCTGTTGCGGTAGTAGATGAGTTGCTCAAAAATTCACCTCTCCAACTTAGATTGACAACTTTTATAGCCCCGTGTGGTAGGTTTCTTCAGTTGAAGTTTAAAGTGTATATATCAAGTTTATGGAACTTAATTTGCTAGAATGGATTTCGAAAAGAAGAAAAATGTCGTTTTTTGTTGAGACATTACGGTTTTTCAAGTATGCAATCTACCAAAGTTGTGACGTAACGGAGAAAATCCAATGTTTTAGTGTCACAATTAAACAATCGTGCAAATTTTCAGGGTCTTTTGTCCAGTAACTCAAAAAATACTTGTTGTTTTGTGATCTTGCCACTTATGAATTCCCAAATTAAGTCACAACTACTGTAGTTTGCATATTTAAAAAACCTTAATGTCCCAGCAACCAAAAGAGTTATTTATCAATGAAACAAGCGACACTTTTCTTCTTTCTCAAACAAATTAAGTTCCTTAAACATGATATATACACTTAAACTGCACACGTGGTAGCTATAAAGCACTTGGTATCCAAAAAATATCCCCTCAGATTGACTGAATGTTGGATACCTTAGTGGTATAAGAGCCTATTGGAAGTATGGAAGTCTTTCGGATCCACAAACACCGACTTCAAGTTTCTTCCCCCATCTTTAAAATTTTCAATAACTACAGTTAATACTAATTGTTTTATAGCCTTTTATTGCTCGGACCCATGTGAGTTTCTGTAGTGGGTAGAGCATTTGACCGGTAATCAGAGGGTTGCGGGTTTGATTCCCGCCAGTGACTCAGAATTTTTTCTGATCACTCAAATTTGAGATACGGTTTCCTCCCTTCTTATTTACTTTAGCTGACTACCCAGATCAACTTCAGAATCTAAAAGATACCCCACACCTATAGTTAACCTCCACCTTCTCCGTGGAAAATAAACAGATAACCCGCGGTTTATAGTCTGGAAAGAACGGTAGGTTGGAAGATGGGCTTGTAAAGGGTAAGGTACGAAAAGATTGTTGATAGGTGGAAAATTAGAAAGGTTGTTGGTAGAAATGAACACACGCGGGTAAGTAGAGAGTAGATAAATGTTATAGATAAACTTACGGGGAAAAGGTCATCTCCACACTGAGCCAAGAAATCCAGGACTTGCTCCAAAGAAATTGAGTGCGAGCTACCACTGATTTCTTTTGTTCCTGACTGGAAACTAAGAGTATCTTCGACAATCTCGAGTAACTCTTTATGATCAAAAACAAACTGAATAAACGAACCAAACCCGAAGTCATGAAAGTCGTTAAAGCCAGGAAAATGGGCAGTAACTTTTTCTTCGATCCTTGCCAATTTTTCGAGGTCCAATCGGTCTGCCTTTGTCAGCCACTCCTTTATCTCTCTTACAACATCTTCTAAAAATGATAGTAAAAAAGAAGATTTTATAACTTTGTAGAAGTAAACGTCTACAACTTAATGAAAGAGATTCCGTTCAACTTAAAACAGTTTTTCCTTCCTGGAATAAGTGTATTGCAGCAAAGATTTCAACCGATGCAGTTATTTTTTATGTTTAGCAATATTTCTTTAAGAACCTAGAACAGCTTATAAAACCGACTTCTTAGGCAATGTAAATGTAAGGCTAACATTCTTTATAAGAAAGTGAAATTGAAGAGAGAGACTCTTGAAGGTTTTGAAAAGATGCTGAATCAAAACTAGATAGCTATCAATGAGGAGAACCTGGGTAAGACAATTGTTTTATACTTCATTCCTTTGCTTTTGGCCTTTATTGGGTATTCAAAAAATTCATATACGTTATGTTTTCAACTCATGACGTCACTTGATGGGAAGGTGAATTTTGCATTTTTAAATCTGCTGCATATCCATATTCTTCAAAATATTTACCAATTTTGGTTTTCATGGCAACAAACTGGGTACAGACGAAAAAAAGGTTTTCTGTAAGAACTACTAATGTGGAACAGAAAATAGAAAAGGCGAGAACGAACCCTTTACCAAGAAAATTCTGTCAAAGATTAAATTTGATAGCTACATGTGCTAAACTTAGATGAAATGTGTGCGCGAGCTTGGCTCAGTCGGTAAGAACTCTGACTGCAAACCGTGAGGCCCCGGGTTCGATCCCCGGTCTTGTCGAGAATTGAACATTTGTGCGGACTTCTTTCGCCACACCTTCCGTGGGCAGGGACGGTAAGCCGTTGGTCTAGTCTCCTGAATACTATCCAGGGGACTTAAAAGAACCAAAGCATTTGTCGATAAGAGTAGGGTTGTGACCCGCTGTTTGGTGGGTGGACACCTAGTGGAGTGTCAATAAAACCGTTATTATTATTATTATTATTATTATTGTTATTACTATTATTATTATTATTATTATTATTATTATTTATACGGGCCGCCATCAAATATTTATATAAACGCCGCACTCGATGGCGAAATATGCATGTACAAAGCATTCATTTTTTTTGTTCCTTGAAAGAAATAAAAGTTAGAAATGACGCTGTCTATTTTGCCCAATAAAATGAATCGCGAGAAAACTATCGAGTGGGTTGTATCGGAATTTTCGAACAGCCTTTTTACACTACTGTTGATCAATGCGGACAGTATTACAAAAATGACAAAAACATTTTTTGATGCTGTAGGCCTGGGAGGGCCTGGGAACGATGGTTTTGCTTGGTATCCAGGCCTTGCTGGCAAAAAAAGATGGCGTCTTAGTGCCTGCACGAAGAAGAAGCAGCACATTGATTCAGTATTCGGTTACTAAATTAGAGTTCGAGGTTACTATGCAGAGTTGATATGAACATGTTTTCAAGGAGTGCAAGAGCTGCTCTTATGCTTTTGTCTGAAACGCCAGTGAAAAAATGGACTTTGCCATGCGATGGTAATATTCGTAGAAAAGGTGAGCCCCTTTACGTTTACTTAATCTTACAGTTTCATCACACGTTTCCGAAATTATCTGGTATCTAGAAATAAAAACTAGGGCACTGTGTATTGAAGAACAAAGATAATTTTTGAAAATATAAACGTAGACTTAAATATAGTTGTTTTCAAAACCTTGGAGTTGGATTGGTTTTTTAAAAAAGTTGAGTGTATTTGCAAATTTTGTACCTTTAGGCTTTATAAAAGTGACGTTTGCAAGGCTCTCTTATTTAAAGCAAGTGGGAAGTGTGTTTAGTTTGTATTATGAATTGTCTTGAACGCTAATGAAAATATTTGGTATCATTAGCCATTATTGTTTTAATCACCATCTTGTGTCATTTCTCAAATTTATTCTCTGGTTGTCTTAATCTTTTAAAAATATTCAAACTATGTTCACTGAAATGCTAATCTGGGGTTATTATAAAAGATAATTGATGGGTCAGTTTTATTAGTTTATATTTCAACAAATGTTTCTGAACAATTTGTCACGAGTGATTGGTAGTTACATGTGGGTATTTGTAAAAAAATCAATATTTAAACCTTGTGGACACTTCTAACATTTACAATTTTTTTAAGAAAATCAATTATTACTTTTCATTGTGTAATAGTTTATGGTAGCCTAGGCTTCTCTATAACAGTTTTGTGTTACTTCTTTTACCTAAAGTGGCTTGTTTCACCTTGCATTTTGGCATTTTAGTAAGTAGTCAAGGAGTTGAAATGAATTAATGTAGAATGAGAAGAATATTGAGGTGCATGGGATTGTGCAGCTTTGCTTTGAGTAGGTTCAATGGAATTTTTCTATCAAATACTAGCTTGAAAGTTAATTCTTAAATTTCTCTGCAAAATACCAATACATGTTATCTACCAGAAATTCATCCAGAAAGACTGGAAACAATTATTTGAGTTGCCAAGTTCTTTTCATTTCGTCACTGATCAAATGATCCGATTTTCAAAATATCAATCTTTGTATGGCAATATCATCAAGAACATCATCAGAAGTCACCAAGAAGTGTGCTTTAGATGAAACGCTCCCTTAAACTATTCAGAGTAACACACTTATGCAAAAACACTCTCTTTTAGGTTGCTTAAAAATTAATGAAGTATGTGCTACAGGCAGAGCAGCCATTGTAAAGGAAGATGCTAGAGGTACCTGGAACCAGGTTGCTTTCCAGTTTCGACTCCAGGAAAGGCAGAGTGGAGAAAACAACCCATTTTCATGCTCAACTATATTTTTTCCACAACAACCCATATGTAGAAGTGTTTCTCTTATGTCAGAGGGCTTCAGTGCTTTACTTTGCACTAAGCCCCTGACAAAATATGTTCTACTAAGTGGGAAACCAATTTCACTTCCTGGACATTCTGAAATCAGTGAAGTTCTCGACCCAAGTTCTCCAATTGTAAGCGTCGAAATAGGTGATAACCTTAACACTGAGATATATCCTTATGGGGATACTGAACAGAAGAAAACTCAAGATATATTAGTAAGCAGTGTTTTGAAGAAAAGAAAGCAAAAAATGAACAAGCATAAGTACAAGAAGCGTCGAGCTCGAGACAAGTTCAAACGTCTCAATCTGAAAAACATCAAGGATCGCAAACAGCGGGCCAAAGACCGAGCTATGAAAAGGATGCAGTCTTCAGGTTAAAAAACCTGTTGAACTTAGAACTGGAATGAAAACGAAATTGAAGTTGTTAAGTTTAGCTCTTTACTTTAAACTGTATTAAATCTTATCAAACACTTTCTAGTAGTTCTTGGATTTTGTGCTTGAACAAACTACCATAAATGCTCTCATAAGCCCCCCTTCCCCCCCCCTCCTTGGAGAGCTGACTTATTTTTAGACGATCCTGATGAGGTGCTTATTAGAGATGGGGGGGACCCATTAAAAAGGTGTCAATATCCAAATGACAGAAATACAACATTAAGTCTGAAATATCAAACAGCTTTCATAGCAACTAGTGATTTTCTTTTTCTCTGGCAGTATAACCAGCACTAATAGATTTGAAATAGATACAAATGAACAATTCAAGAAGTGATTACACTTCAATGACACTTAACTTATTAGGCAATGCAGGTATTAGAGGGGAGGGGGGCTTATTTAAAACTTGAAACTCTAGACAGGGGGGGGCTTGTTAAAGTATTTGTGGTAGTTGCTTTACAGTTATGAGTACATCGGTGCAAGTACTACTATCTAATCCAGTAGAAGTGTTTATAAGTGGTCATATCAGAATGGTTATATAAAGCTTCATTATTAAGTAAACATGGTTCATAGAAAAATGGAACAAGTCAAGCTTGGAAATTTTATATTGTTATAACAATGATTGACTGGCATGTACAAGAGATAAATTAGTCATTGTCAATTCTAAACAACTTTTTAGCATTGCAATGAAATTTTTGTTTGACAACTGAGGAAGCAACATTTCCTCACTTTTTCAAAAAGCCTTTTGAGTCTTGTTGCTTAGGTTCCAAATTTTCAAATGGACAATGAAACAAATATTGCTTAACTTTGTTTTATTCTGCAATGAGCAATCTTTTGTTGAAGCATTTGTGACAGTGGAAGAGTAAAAGAAACAAAGTTTTACTATAATGTGAGGCTACTTAGCTGAGTGCAATGTTGAAAGGCAAGATAGCCCAAATACAGTTTTCATTCAAGTCCCAGTCCTGCTCCATTCTGGCTCGGGGGGGGGGGGGGGGGGGGGGGGGGGGGGGGGGGGGGGGGGGGGGGGGGGGGGGGGGGGGGGGGGGGGGGGG
>JANVCF010047118.1:0-13423 GCA_025388745.1 Hydrozoanthus gracilis
TTGGGGGGGTTGCTGCTACTGTTACTGGTGGCTACTTTTAACTATTTTTTTTCTAGGCTTCAGTTGAGATGGACAGAATAGAGATTTTACTACTTGAAATTTTGTCACTGCTAGCACTTTCAAAACTTATAGCAAGGGTAGATTTGTTTAACACAATGCATATGGCTGTACTGAAAACACAGTTTAACATGTGAGAACGGTTATGTTATATTTATCATGCAGCAAGGTTCAAGTTAGATGGCGCACAAGTGCAAGACAAATGACAGACAATTCCATAGCGTTGTTTAAATTTGCCAGAATTTTTTTGCCCCTACCACTTTAAAAAGATCTCCGTGTTCTCTGATTAGCAACAGTTTCTGCACTGGTCAATGTTTCAGTTTGTCAAGTCATCATTGCAACATGCGTCGATGTAAAAAGGAGCTAGATGTGTGAATAGTTCTTTAACTGTGTTCTGGCAGTGTCCTGGTGAACCTGTGAAATTCACACCTAGGCCAATGTTTGTTTACGAAATGATTGTGAAATTAGACAGTAGATAAAAATCACGACTTGGTGTTTTTCAATTTGACCATAAGATGTAAGACTTGATAACAGTGATAAATGAGCGTCTCATCTCTTAGTTATTTCTTAGTTGTCAATCTACCATAATTAAATAGCACGCTGCAGTCATGTTCTTAACAACCTTCAAACCACACCGCGACACAAGTTATTCGTAAATATAAAAGAGATAAAAAACCTTGTTATCATTTTGTGAGTTTTATAAAAAAAGAACAGCATATGATACATGTAACACTCAGTGTGTACACGATTTTTATTATATAAAAACAATTTTATAAGAATAACAACAATTGTCCAAGGATTAAGAACAAGTTACCAACAATTGAGGCTCGGTTTCAGATGCAAATGAAACTGCAAGTTTACATGTGACGTTTCACTGCCGGTCTTTCTGCAGTTAATGAGCGGAAAAGAAATTCAAAACTGTGCCGCCTGGTTTTAGTGACGCAAACATTTCGCTCTTGATAAACGTTTTGTTGCTGAAATAGCTTATGGGTTTTGGACTCGAATGCGCGCTCTCATTGGCTTAATGGAGGTCACGTGGATGAGTTCAAAGCTATGACCAAATGTTCCACGGCTGAATTGTTAACCAGCTGGTGAACATTGCTCTCGCGTCGTCACGTTAGGCCGTCACGTTAGCAGGCGGGAAAATTCGGCAGGAAAATTGGTAGCCCCGCGTACATTCAAAAATAAATATGGAGTTCTCCAAAAAAACTTTTTGCTCGTCTTACCAAAAGTTGAAACCGGAGAACTCCTCGTAGAAAAGACTCTAAACGCACTCAAAACGCCACAAGGAATGCAGTTTGTGATGAAACCAACGAAGGGTTTGGCTTCGAACGAACCTGGCATTTTAGATTTAACGAAAACAACAAAAAGGTAAAAAAAGCTGCTTGGTAGGAAATGATCAGCAAGGAGACTACGCAGTTCTACTACAAAAAAAAAGACTCAAATCCCATAAGCTAAGAAAACCTTATTGCTACTTTTTATTGTTGAGCAGATTAGCTGCATTATGATTTTACAATGCCACACATTTCTGCATTAAGGCCATTGGTGATTCTGCTTGTATTAGGTCACGTGAGTTAACTGTGCCTGAGCGACTTTGGCCGTAAGCAGTTACTTTTAGCAAATAAAGATGGTTTACATTCAAATATTCAAAACAAGATTACAGATTATTTTTTGGCACTAGAAAACTGTTTCCAACACCAGTAATACAAAACAAACTTTTTACCGCGATTCTTCTAGATGCCACGCCCGTTAAATCTCTTTGCAACATTTCCTAAAGCGGACTTCCGAGCAAACCTTTTTGTCTGAAACCAAGACTTGAAATAATTTGCAAGATCTGCCCGGTGAATAAGGCCAGCACGACTTTTAAAAACAGAAAATAGGCGACAGATGCCTTCTTATGTATCACCGCTGGACAAATGGTATGCATGCTTGTAAGAGTTTGACTGTTATTGAGTGTTAGTCTTGTTCGACTGATTAGTAATATTTCTCAGTTCTGTTAAACTGGACATGGATTTGAAAAACCGCCTAAGATTCCATATGGCAAGAATAATTCCGATCCTTTTTTAATACCTACTAAGTTAAGTTTTATCAAGACTGCGTGGAGCTGGTACGAGGAGCCAAACCAAACAGCTAATTACAATCAATGGGTTATTAATAACTGACCTTGTTTGCGAAATGCGTCACTTTCATTATTTATACGGCTTCATGATATAAACTTAGTTTAGGGCAACGAACTGCATGTGTATTAATTGACTGTTAGGTATTAGCAGTAAACTCGTGTAAAATATCCTTGTAACTTCAAACCATACCGGCTGAAGCAGGCTAGTATGGCTAGAGCCAAAATATTGTAGAAAAATTTAAATTCTGCGTCGTGTTGGCTATTCTTTTTCATTTACATTTCAACACCATCACTTCATTGATCCAACGCATACCAGCCGAGTGGTTGTGTGGTGGTTACTCGTTTTTTGCGTAAGTTAACAATTATCTTAGTTGTTTTAGATGCAGGCTTTCTTGTTCTACCTTAACCGTAACATTTTTTTTTACGTTTCTTGCTTCTAACAGCAGTTTGCTCCCGGCTGGTTGTGCTGTCTTTCCTCTTACTAACACGAGTAAACATAACCTTAGTAAAATAAATTGAAAAATATAAAAATAAAGTAAATTTGTCCGAGGATCATTGTTCTTTTTTTTTGGGCGACTTCAGCCTCAAATTGTTCTTAAATTGTTCTCATTTCTATGTGCGATGGACAACGAATTGTAAGGAACTACCTTCAAGCCAAATATACGCATACAGCGTAAAATTTGTAGCAATGACTGATTAAAGGAGAAAACTATACTGGGAACCATTTTTCTGTTCATACTGTATTGTAAATTTAAGAATCGAACAAAGCTCAGCCGAAAGTTAAAAATAATTAGCTATTGAGACCGCGAGCCTTAGCTTGTTCCTAAATTGTTCTTAAATTCTGATTTCGTGTAGTTTATTATATATGCCAAACCACCTCAGTGCACCGAGTTCAAAAATATCTAAAAATAGTTTATTGTTCCAGTACATTAATACCAAAAATTTCAGTCAAAGCGCGTTTTAGGCTTAGCCAAAAAATCTTGCTCAAATTATGGTTGAACTACAGCCAGATACAGACACCAAAGAAATATGTGTTAGTCCGAATAGCGGAAAGAAGAATAATTAGATAAAGTACATAAACTTCCTCTCAAGATGAGAACATCCAAATAAGCTGAGTACACGTTAGGTTAATCAGGGAAATTATTAGAAGCAGATAAGCAAATAGGTTTGAATGCCATGGGTTTAGTGAAGTACAATTTTGCCTTTGATAAACACGGATCATTCTCATATCCATATGGGGTACCGTGCTAAGCTCTTTGGTTAAGTTACCATGACGACAACAATATTCTTACCTCACTGAACTCTAGTTAATTGGCTTTCGGTCTTTTGGAGTTTCCTTCTAGACTTTAAAATGCCTCGCCTGCAAAAAAGAAGCTGTTTTTACTTTGTGGTCTGCATACATTTGTTTTAGCTTTCCTTTCAATGTTTCAACCTATGCACACATTCAAAGCCGCGAGCGAGTAAAAGAAGATTAGAGATTGTAGCCGAGAGCCGTACCAACGTGGGCGAGGGTTTTTGTTAACTTTAATCGAACTCCTTGTTATTGTCGATTATTTAGCCTTAAAAGGCTTATTTTTGAGAACTTATTTGGATCAATGCAAGAAAACTCAGATAAAAAGTTTCGAAAATGTTCAGCACATTATGACTGAAGGGACAGATCCTGTTGGCTTCTTAGTCCTCGTAGACTTCTAAATACTTACTTAGTTTAAACTTATTAACCGGCATTATTCGAAACAATCTCAGTACACTTGAGTTCTCTCGAGTATGGTAGATGTTATCTTAACCTGTTGTGTATGTTCAAAATACCGACAACTGTGACAGATTTAACTACTTGTGTTTAGTTACAGCATGGATTTGATCATCTTATAAAGAAACAAACTAAAGTTGCTTCGCTCAGTTTCAAAGAAATTTTTAAGCTTGTTTACCACCAAAATTGAGCCGGTTCTTTCATAATGGCATCTGATGTTGATCAAATTAAAGAGCTTTGCATAGCATCAGGAGACTGCATAGTTTACAATGTTGACACGATATATCGATGTACTTGTTTGACTTCAAATTTTGTCACAAAACAGCCTATGGTCGCGAGTGCACTCAGACATCTTTCTACAGACAGGTATAGAAGTACATAATTGACTACAAACACAATGAGCACAGTGCAATGACCCCTTGAGACTCCAAACGCGGATAGCAAGTTTGTTTTTGCGCCGCGGAGCGGTCAATTTTCTTCACACAAGTTGCCAAATGAGTTTAGATAGAAAAGATGAAAAAGATAGAAAAGGAATTAGGAATGTAACGTATTACTAGCAGTTAAACAAGAATTATCATAAATGACAGACCAGTTCAAACGTTACTTATAAGAAAAATGTCTTCACAGCACTCAATGCCAGTGTATATAGCAACACGTTGCACTCTATACCAGACCACGCCGCGTAAGTTAACCTTGCCGATATTGCATTAAGAAAAAAGCTTTACGTTTCAAGTTGCTACCAAATGAATTATCCGCTTTTCACTCTGTGCTAATTAGTTTCAATGTCATACCGTAAGAATAAAACTGCATGAACTACACTTGCAAGCAGTATTTTAGCAATCTGGCGCGGCTTTCTAGCTATTCCTTAATTTTCAAACTTATAACACATGTGTCAGGTACCACATTTGTAATTGCAAACGATCCAGCGATGTTTCTCCATTCTCAAACTTACCACCGTATAGCGCTCTGCTCAGTTCTGACACCACTGATATATTCACCTTGCGAATGATCTGTGCTCCTATCTGTAATGGTGTCCCCTTTTAAACATGCGAGCCTAAAGCTTTAAACTTTACTCTTCTAATGGTTGTTAATCCTTCCAGAAGTATTCATCTCATTAACCAAATTGTGTCACTTCAGTCATTCCGGCTAAGCTTTCAATTACTAGCAACCGAGCAGTTTTAGAAGCAATGTGATTTAAGTTTGCCATGGGATAATGCTTTACTGGCGAGAGATTATCTCATAAGGCGCCGCCGACGTGTGTGCTCAAAACAAGTCTTGAAACAAAAATGTTTGTGCAAAATACGACTGAAATATGATTTCCAACTCGACTGCCGTCTAAGGGAATGGTCTGCAACGTAATCAAGAAAGGACCCGAGACACACTGTCCACAGCGAGTTTTACTTTCAAGTGTGTCTGAATGGCGCACCTCAGTAATTCAAATTATGCTTGAAAATCCTTGCGAAGGGCTTACCCAGTGCAACTCTTAAGGCCTAAACGAGTCACTATACAAAACTTAGAGTCTTTCTAGTTTACCCACCTCTTCATTGCTGCGAGGGAGCCGCGCTGTTTGTGGTAAGAACAACAACAAGTTCGCAAAGGCTCTGTGACTTTGTCACACTGACGTAGAATTCGGCAAACAGAGAATCGAATGTTTCTATGCATACAGCCTTTAGCATTTTTAAAATGTTGACGTGACGCCATGTTAAAACATAAAAAGATCAATGTAAACAACTTCATTCAAAACAAATTAATTTTATTCTAGGTTATTATAATCGAATTAGAAACAGCTTGTTGCTTTAATTTCTCAACGACACTGTATGTAGCTGTTTCGCGTATCGCCATAGTAACCCTATACTACCGCTGGATAATAGGTACAGACGCAAAATCTACTCGCTCTGAGAAAAACTGAAATTGAGTATTTGAAATTCTGTTTCGATGAAACTGTAATCTATGAAATATACACTTTTTTTTAGTTTTACTGTGGACAACTGGTTCCGCTTTCCCTACCGCACATCGTTCAGGACATTTTGTTGGTCTGACAAGAAGTCAATTTTTTTCTTTGATGGATAGATTTCCGTCAAGATTATTGTTTGAACAACTATTCACTAACTAGTACTTGTCAATGAATAATTAAAACTGAAAGCGTCGATAGATTCCTTAAAGTTCTAGAGTTTTGCAGCTAGATATCAATCCGTATAGTTACAATACAAAACACAGGGAGGGTTGGATGCCAAAGCTGTCGAGTAATATGGGACAGTGACAGATGGACCAATTATATTATCCATTTACTCTGAGGTTATTGAGACACCGACCGATCGACTGTTTTGCGATACTTGAGCCGCCGTGTCTTACAAAGTTAAACCGTTCATCAGAATCGTGTCGACTGGTTGGCTGAAAGCTATCTAGGATAACTCTCTCTAGTGGTAGCTAGATCCAGACTAAAAGACTTAAGTTAAAATTAGAAAAATATAAACGACAGATGGCGCAACAGGTGAGACGTCAAGAAGGTAAGACACGGATCAGACATCAATAGAGTTGTCTAGCTTACCAGCCGTCTCTGTGAGGTTTAATTTGCAGACTAACTCTTCACCAAAGTCAAGCCTTGTTACATAACTTTCTTCTCTGTCCCAGTCCTCTACCTTCACCTCGGTCGCGGCTCAATTTGTTACGTAGTCGCGGGCGACAGTCAAGACAGTGGCTACGAGCCGGGTCATACACCGATATATCTTTCACACGTATGAGAACTGTCTGATGAATCACAAGCTGAGTCAAAATATTTTGGGGGGATTTCATGTACTATTGATTCAGTTTAAAACTACGTCATACAAGTACTGTAACAATCTTGAATTCAGAAAACAGGCTGGCCGTGGTGTTAAATGAAAACAGAGACTGTATTAATATACTTATTCATTTATTTTTGTTTTTGTTTATTTATTCATTCAAATGTATATTTATCTATTTGTTTACGTTCTGGAGTACGAGTAGAAGCGGAACATTTTCACTCTAAAAATTCCGTATTCCTCTGCTCTCCTGAGGCAAACAAACCCATTCCCTCCTGAATATTTGTGTTACTCCTTATTCTTTCAAGTTTTTCTTTTAACTTATTTAAATATTCAAAATATTTTCCAGGCAAATAAGTTACGTGTTTGTTTATTCAATGATAGAGACGGGATGCTGCGTCTGTGTTCTATATATATCTAGGATTGAATACTTTGGTAATATTTCAATTTATAAGCCGTTGAACTGATAGAAGGACTACAGTTCGAAATATCCGTATCATTTCTTTTTCATGGTTTACAACTACAAATATTGACCGAACTATTCATTTATTTATTAAATCCTTACCAAATCAATTACTGTGTGCATGTGCCCCGAGTAAATAAGGTACAGCCTGGAAAACTAGACTGAAGCGAAAACTGGTTCGACGAGAAAAATAATAAAGCCTTTAAATTTCCATCACCTCTTTACAAAGCTGACATTTTCTCGCAAACTTATCCTGAAATCCCTTTTTGATTTTCAGCTTTTTCGGATTCGTGTTGTTATAATTTGATACCTAAGAAAGGCAAGTTTGTTTCAATATTCTGCAAAGATACTTTTAATTTATCGTGGCTATTGTTAAATTTTGTTGCTTTTCCTTTGTCCCTCATTCTACTTAAATAGCCGCTTTTTATTTAACCGAAGTTTTTTCATTTACATGTTGTTTGGCAAGATCTTCAAGCATATGGCATACTAACTGTGTATACCGTATTAAAGCTAGAACAGCTGTAAAGTATTTATATGACAAAACTCAACCAAAACCACAAATAAATACCATTCATGAAAGAAAAGATGCACTACGTACATTAAAATTACGAACGTTCAAATATAAAAAAGTGTTTGCTTTGAAATTATCCGATTTGTCACAATCGAAAATGAAGAAAATGATTATTTCGACTCTTGCTAACGTGTCAACTAAGTAAAAGATTACGGACTGTCGCCATGGTTGGCGACTATAATAGAACTTCGATATTTTTCTCTGCGTGGCCCCGACCCAGTCTGAAAGTAACATGCGGTGTATATTACATGGCTATTGCGTTAAAATAAATGTCGCTTGGCCTTTTACATTCTTAATTTGTTTCTTTTATTTTGGCAGTTTTTATCAGAGGCAAATACCATTGAAGCTTCCTTGCGTATTCGTTTGTAAACGATCGATCGATCCTTATGATTTCAAGAATGGCATGATTTTATTATTTAAACTAAACACTTTCTAGAACTTTCGCTTCCTGTCGCTTCTTGGTTGAGATTTAAATGCTATAAATGTGTTTGTTATTTTTATATCCAGCCACGCGTTGGCATCTCGCTGTTATTTCTCAAGTATAGTGGACACTTTAGAAGCAGATATTTGGGGGTTTTAATGTTTTTGTTTTGTCAAATCAATGAAGCCTCGCGCGGAGTTAAAACTGCGTGACGTTGATTGAGTAACACTTATCGTCGCGCTTCATTACTTCTGAGCGTGAACAGACCTTTTAATGTTGTCACCTTACCGTCGTCAAATGATGCCCTTTTGTTCCCATTGGAACTTATGCCATTTCGCCATGGTAACGCGGAATACTTGATCTCTGTTGTTTCGCTCAACAACACGAGGAAAGCGAACAGCACAGCAACTGAGCTAGATTCTCACCAGAAGATAGAAAATTTCACGGAGAAGGTTCTCTTAGAATATAGACAATGACAAAGAAATGTATTTGCCAGATATGCAACTGCGGGTAAGTAAAGTCTTTGGTTGTGTCGCGATGTTTAGAGTCATTCAGCTTGAAGAAGTCACTCACAGTGACAAGTTGTCTCGATTTGCCCTTGATTCATACCGAATTTGTTTCAGTTCGAAGCATACTTTTGCTATAACAATCGAACGAGACAAATGTCAGTGCAACGCTCGTGTGAAGTTTCATACGATTTACAGTAGTAGTGCCGTGGGATAAACAGTGTTTATGAAATATAAATGATCGATGTTAAACTGTAGAGGTGTTTATTGCTCGTTCGGATCTGAACACAGAATGCTTTCCTTTCCAAGTTAATTAAGTCATCTAAGAATTTACGCTAGGATATTGGCAAAACCATTTAGTCAAGTTTTGCGTTGGTAAAATAATACGAAAAATAAGGAGTCGATTAAGATGTGCATGGGAGGTTTAGTTTGACTTGTTGGGTGTTATAGAATCTATTGTTTTGATTTATATGACTTCGTTATGTGCAGTTGCAAGTACTCAACCATATTTATAAAGTTTGAATGGTGAGACTCCCAAACACAGTATGTCCAGTATAGCGCTGTTTCACTGATAAAAAAAGATGTAGCAAACAAGAAAGAACAGTTTCGAATAAGAAACTACCACTTACATCGTTGCTTCTTAATTACATTCTCTGAAATTGATGTTTGGATGCTGACGAATAATTATTAATATGAAACTTCCTGTGTCGAAAAAGTTTGAGATCAAATAACAGTTTTAAAAATAAAAATGCTCGTGTAAGTTGATTGGATGATCTGTTTGAATTGGGTATGGAGCAAATATACTTATTCAATGCAGTATCTGCCTTTTATGAAATTTAACCCTCGGTAATCATAACTCGAAAGGAAACTTCGTGACTCGGGCAAATAAAAAGAATTAAAATGCTATAGTTCTCGAGCTCACTACGTCATAACGGAACTAACACATGTCAGGTTTCTAGGTAAAATAGGTAAATTTAAAAAGAGGTGTTTATAAAGTGCCTTTCACAAGAATCATCTGGTAGATATGGAGAGCGAAAAGAAGTATGACTCGATATTATAGTCAAAGTCGCTCTTGAAACGTTTAGCATAGATACAGGAAACAATTGAAGACATTAACAGTTTTATGCCAAACTCGTTTTGAAAAGCCTGTTATCTCAAAGAGTTGAACAAAATAATGTACTAAAATATTTTGTTTTTATGATAAATCATACAGACATATATTGTTGCACAGTACATTGCTTTTAAAAATGACATCTCATATTGTACTTTGTTTATTCTAGTTGCAAGCTTTTTTAGTTTATAGTGGCAATAGCATTATTTATTTAAAATAATATAAAAAGTAACGGCAACAGTAGTTAGTACTACTCCTAGATGGAAACTGCAGTCAATTGATTAATACAATGAATATTGAGGTATATTCTGAGGTAACAAGAAATGCACATCCATTTTTATTTTTGGTCCTGTTAGACAAGCTACTAATAGTTTTCCTCTTGTTGTAGAGTAACGTTTTCAAATTGTAGGACTTTGCTAAAAGAATTTTAGTTCAACAATATAAGATACCTGAAGAAAACCATCGAAAACTTATAACATAACAACAAACTTTTGATTTGGCCTCACTGCTCAGAGGGGGGGGGAGGGAGGGGTACACCTGGTTCCAAATGGTAGGGATGACCATTGGAAAAGTACCCAAAATACCCTTAAAAATACCAAGGGATTTGAAAAGTCTCCACCCTAAAAAATCCCTACCAAGACAAATTGGCCATGTTGGTACTCCACACAAAAAAAAAACTAAAACTCTTTTGTCAGGTGAAAGCCAGCAGTAGTGTATTTCTCAAGTACTATACAGCTGAGTTGACTAGAATAAGTCAGGTAGAACAAACCAATATGTAAATGAAATTGGGAAACATAACACCACCAACCTTTGTGAGCCCTGTAAACTAGTCGATAATCTTGAGCTCTACTTTATTACATGCGAACTAGTTGAACACATATGACAACAATTTAATGTGTTCATCGAACCGGCTTTCGGAAAACTATCACTATCTGAAACACAAATTTTATTCAGCATCCCTATGAATGACAAAAAGTCTCTATCTTTAAACTGGTAAATCTTAATACTGAAGCAGTATATTTACCCTTGTAAATAAAAAGGTATTGCACTATCTTTTTTAGCATTTGTTAAAAAATTGAATCATCAAATAAAAGTCAAAAAGGAAGGTGAAATTCTGGGTAAAAGCCATCTGTCTTTCAAATGGAAACAACAGATGATCCAACCTTGTATAGTGACATGTTGATTCCTTTTTCTCCTAAATAAACTTATTAATAGTAATTATGTAATCAACACACAAATGATATGCCTGTATTCAACATTAGATATGTGAAATGTAAACTTGTGTGATAGAACATAAATAAAGGAGGAAAAAAACCAAAAGAATAAGTCAGGTAAAGTGTCTTGCTGAAGAACATTAAACACAGTGATCTGACCAGGGATCAAACATAGGATCATAAGGTTTCGAGTTGAACGTGCTTACCACTCAGCCACAGGTGTCTGACTGCCAGAGACTACTAGGGTTGTAAGGAACTTGCTGTGCTGTCAAGAAAGTTTCTCTTTAAATGTGAATATGAATATCAAAGTTTCACCTAGTTTACACAACTATTCATAGTTTCCTCCGATATTATTCTTCTTATTTAGCTTTAGTTTAAAAAATTGTTGTGTGTTTGTGTATTTGTATGTGTATTATATTGAATTAACTATTTCCTAATCCTGTAAAAATTGTACCTCTACCTCTTCTATTGTATTGTAATGAAAACATCAAAGGTACAAATAAAAAAGATTGTTATTGTTGTTGTTTAAAAGACTTTGAGTTTTCCTGTTAGCACAATTATTTCCCCCATCATTTTTGGCTTTCATCTGCAGTAACAAGTTTTTCAAGAGTCACCATGCACATGGATTTACAAAATCAGTTTGTATTTAACCTTTTGTTTTTGTTTCAGCTAAGAAAACTGGAAAACAGTGCTTTGTTAGTTGCAATATTCCACCATCTGACAGCAACATGCTTATGTCACTGGTTGAAACAAGGGTAACCAAGGAGAGAAACCAACATCCTGAAATGTTTTAGTGTTCACAGAATGTCCCAGATGCAGGCCTACATTTCAAAGTCATTACTCACTCAAGGTTTGGTGGAGTGCTAATAATTTTACTATCAGCTTAAAGTGTCCATGAAATTGCACGCAGAGGACTACCATCAAGCTGAAGGAGAATCAATGTGTCAGTTTCTCCAATTGTGCCCAATCAATTTCCTGTGAGGCACTGGTACTCACTTTCCTGCCAAAGTATTTCAAAACATGGGGACTGGGATCAACAAATTCTACGTTGCCCTTGGTTCAAGACCGAGTTCAAGGATGTTGGAATTTCTACTCAAGTTTACCAAACTTTCTTCACCCTTTGAAATTGTATTGCTTCTCAACAAGAATGGCAAAAAAACTGAACTTAAGAAGCTGTACATGTCAAATAAAAAAAGAACATTTTATTGATCAGCTCTACCTGTCACTGCTGGACCCTGCTTAACAGATCATGCTTTACAACTAGCCATTTGTAATAGGAAGTGAAGTGCTGTGAACTGAAATATTTGCTACTATCTGTTTTGTAGTGGTTTAGTGGGTTTTTGCAAAGAAAGCAAGGTAGATTCAAGCTTACACGCTAGTTTAATTGTTATTTGAAGTATTCATCAAGGTGACCATTGCTTTTACAGCATATACAGAAGATGCTTTTATAAGTCTTTCAGGTCAGAAGCTTCATTAAGCGATTAACTTAGTTTCGTTGCCTTGCTAGACAACTTATCAGCAGCCACTTATGTCCAGAAATGCATGCAATTGCAAAAACTGCGTTTTTCACATGCTTATGAAAAATCTACTGAGAATACAAAATCTGCAAAATTTCGCAGGTTTTGCATTTTTTGCAGACTTTGCTATTTTTGGAGTTTTTGCTCTACTACATCTGAGAGCTCAAAACATAACTATAAGACCTGCAACCAAATCTGCAATTATTATCTACAAAATCTGCTGAAACTACGAAATCTGCAAAATTTCGCAATTTTTGCAGTTTCTGCGCTACTACATGTCTGTCAGCAGCTGTTATCGAAACGTACTCGACTGATTAGATAAGTTCACGACTACATTTTAAAGGACTTTAGGTACATGACATCTAACAGTATCTGGTCGTCAGATCATCTACAACGAAACACGGCACGTACGAATTTGCAAATAACAGAGCTGAAAGACTCATAAAAACACATTGCCCTTCTCTAGATATCTGGCTAAAATGATGATTACCTTAGTAAACACTTCCAATGATATTTAAGTTAATTGAAATGATAACTGAATTGTTAAAACCTATCTCACAAAAAAGTCTCAAACTTCACACCGCAAGAAAGAGCCCTGTTAAATACCGCAAACCATTGTGCATCCTAGCCTTGTTTATAATATAATCCATCGCTCGCCAGCCAACAAGCCCGTATCTTGGCAATTGACATTTTAAAGTCTTTTACCATTTTAACTTTATTTCCTCTTTTTATTTCACAGTAGTACTTGTACAATTTATGATAAGATTTTAAATCGGAGAAACTCAGGTAGAAATTTGTGATGCCTCAAGCCCGCCACATACTACACGATTTTTCGTCTTGAAGCTCCCGATTTTTTGTCTGCGACGAAAAATCGGCTGTGTGTGGCAGTTACAGACAAGGATCGGACACGATTTTTT
>JANVCF010047340.1:0-13421 GCA_025388745.1 Hydrozoanthus gracilis
TGTGCAAAAAAAGGGACAAAAAAAGCCTAACCAGGGATAGGTGGGAAGCGTTTTTTCTACCGGGCGGTACAGGGCGGTGTAGTAGGGAAAGGGTTAACTTAAACAGTCTATACTTGAAACTTTTTCAATCAATAAGAAACACACACTTTCTCCAAACAGTCTTTCATAATTTTCTAAATTAATAATTATTTTCGCTTCACTAAACCATGCAATAAATGCTATATTGACCATGCAATAAATGCCATATTGACCTAAAGAGTAGATCAAACAAAGCATTATTTGATGATAAAAATGCTACGGCCTAAAGTACTTGTCCAGATGAGCACATCTTCAGAAAACTATCAAACATGCTTAATTTTCGAAGTTATTTTCTATCTGGCTGTGGAGCTGTGCTCCGAGGTCATGCATAGGCCATAAAGCAGCAGCAATATGTGCCTTCACATGCTTTTAGTCTGACCTTGATGAGCTGCATCCTTCAAAATTCAGTCCATGACTGCAAGAAAGGGTGATTAACTTGCTAGATATTGTTATTATAAGCTGCCACTAATCAAGCCAGTGGTTTTGGCCATAAGCACATCTTATGCCTACTCACTGTAACTATGGGTCATAAAAGGGGAGTCAGGATGGCCGAGTGGTTAGTGCTCGTGCCTCCCACCTCTGTAGACCCAGAATAGAATCCTGGGTTTGCATGTGGGCTAAGATTTGTCGATCTTCTTCTGACTCCGAGGGTTTTTCTCCGGTTATCCTCCCTCCAAAAAATCGACTTTCACGCCAAGATCTGTGCCATCAAGCGATTAAACATAAGCCACTGGCTTGGGAGAATGGGCAACCACTCCCAGTGTAACAACGGTAAATAAAGTTAGTTAGTTAGTTAGATAAACAAAACTTACTGGTGCCAGAGAACTCTTTCATGCTTAAGTAACTGATTGTGAGCCTGACAATTGATGCCTTGTCAAGTTGTGATGTGATTGCTTCTGGAAGGGGCAACAGTTTTGCCAGTTCATCAAACTGGAGATTTTCTTTTCCACGACGATTTCTGGCAGCATCTCTGGACCTTTCTTTGCGAAGTTCAATAACCCTACACAAAATAAACATCTCAATTACTTGATGTTTCACTATTAAAAAAATAATTTAGGTCACAAATATTATCACTAACTGTATTGCTAGGGTTTTATTATAATTCCTGAATTGAAGTTCCTGAATAATTTCTTTAAGAATTTCTTCCAAAAAGTCAATGAAATCGAACTTCTAAGGCGCTCACTCACTTACCACTTTAAATTGTCATCAGGACTAATGTTAACATAAGTTGCACTGTTTTTGTATCCTTTGGACTATTGATTACACAGATAATTATTCAACTTATAGTGGGCATGTTCCACAGAGTTAACTTTAGGTGTATTTGCTTAGTTATATTTAAAATGAAACAATCAAACCAAACATGAAACCAGTACTTGAAATAATTCATTTACAAAACAAAAATATAAAAGTAATGAGCAAAATCCTTAAGACTGTAATTCTTGAACAGTTGCAGCTATATTAAACATCAAGGAATTTTTTCAACTTAAATAACAAAATCATAAATATTGCTGCTAAGTTTAAAAATAGTCTTCTAACCATAAAAAACTGCAAATAGTGAACAAAACAAAGAATTCAGAAACTTTCTGCTATTCATTAGAAATGCAATCAAAGTCTTCCTACACAAGAAAAAATGTTAAATTCAAGAAAATGCACTACATAATGACCTGACATTATTTTAAATTGCTTTATTTAACATTTTAATTCCTGTCAAAACAAAACAAAGGATTTTCAATTTTCATAAACTTGTTCAAGGGCTATTATTAACAGGTAGAGCCTTAAGGCATTAAACCACAAAAAAAAAACAATGTTGAACAAAACAGGAAAATTTTCTAGTGTTTAGCATTTGACTTGTTTCCTGTTTCAATTGTTATTTGAAAAATAATGGCACTGACTACTTTTATTTTTATTTCAATACCATGGAAGCTGTTGGTGCTGAAAATATTTACTGATAGAACCTTTCAAAAACATGTTTTCCTAGAGTTGCAGTATTTGAAATTGAACAAATTGGGAAAAAAAACTCTTAGCAAATTTTACATTTTCTTGAATTTGAAGTTTTCTTAGCTAAAAAAAACAAGATGATTAGTTGATTAAATTAAATCCTTTAGGTTTTATTTGGTGAAGTTAATTGTCAGTTTTGTTGGACTTCAAATGCCAGATCAAAGCTGAAGGCAACTTAATAGGAAAAACATATTAAAAACGTAATAGTCTATAAAGTTATACATTGGCAGCAAAATTATGTTTTACTTTTATTTAAATTGGCATATAAAAAAGCAATTTTTTCTCTTCAACTGTTTAAGGTCAATTTTAAAGATACCAAACTGAAATTCATGTTGAAACTCTGCTGTTAAAACAGCTCAAGAGAAGAACTGCTTTGCTTATTAAAGACAAAACTGTTTCCAAAATTCTTAAAAATATTTCTTAATTTTTTGGAAATTCTTATTAAAAGCAATAAAAATTAAGCTTTAGGATCTGGGTAAAAGCACCAGTCTTAAAATTAGCACATACGCATATGCAACCAATGTTCATACACATGAAATAAGCACAAGAAAATGAAAAATATGCCTGCACAAAGTAAAGTGGTGATGACATGATTAATATGCTTATGGTGCTTATTTTATGAATGTTCACACTGGTAAAACAAATAAAAAAAGCACAAGAGAGCGAAAAATGTTATTTCATGTATATTTTTACTTGGATTTTCCAGAGCTTGTGCTCTCAGAGTGTGAACCAGGATTTAGACCTACAAGTAACTTAACATGCTTTTCAATTTAGAACAAGTTTTTCTTTTATATCAACAGGTTCTGCCTGAAAGTAAACCAAGCATTATGCACTGCAAAAGAAAAGCTGCAAACGCAAAGGATGGGATTTTGTCTCAGCATAGAAGACACAGAAACTTAAACAAATCGAAAAAAAGTTAAAGCTTACCCCAACCTTACATCAACCAACCACAAACCTTGTTTAATAATGTTACCTCTACACAAAGAAAGACCCAAGGATGGTTAAAAAATCATGTATGAAGATAATTTGCAGACTATGCAAAACAGTTTCAGGTTGTTTTCATTTTCATTTTACTCTTTGTTGTAAAAAGCTGTTTCATCAAACTAATTAGATTATTTAATCTATTGTCAACAGCTCAACTTATTGTTATTTTCAACATCAGTTAAAAGTCGATTAAGTCCTGTTTTTCTTACAAGAAAAGCAACAAAAATAGGTATTTTACTTCAATGATTTGTTGACCTAATACTGTAATCTCATTTCTGCCTTTGAAATACTTTTAGGTATTTAAGTTAACATTCCCCCATCACACTTGTAACCCCAACCTTTCCCCCACCTGACTAGTGCAAGCTTTATTAGTAAGTTTTGAAAATTTGTGGTCTTGTGTTGTCTACAGTGAGACCAAACTACAATTAAAAGGAGAAATTGCTAACACTGAGCAAGGAGTGCACTTTTGTGCATGACTGGTTGAGCAAAGGTTACCGGTACTTGCTTAGTAAGCAAGTAGTTTAAATTGTAATGGGGCTTCACTGAAAGCCTTTTTTTTATACTAAAAACACTTCACCTTGAGCTTGTAACTCTAAAACTCAGTATTTTAACAGTTTGCTACTTGACAGAATACAAAGAATGTTAATCCTATAATCACATTTTGTGATTTATAACACTGAGACTTTCTCTCAAAAAATAAAGTCCTATGTAAATACATACTGAAAAACATTCAATAACTGAGACTTGGTTTTGTGGTCAAGTGAACAAATTCTTTACAAGTTTTGATAACTTAGGGTTTTTCAAAACCACTAACACATTATCACAGGGTTAAACAACATAACTTAGCAGTTATGTAAACAAGTTTTTGTTGGAAATAATTTCAGTATTGCAAGTTTTGTACAGTATTAATTCTTTAAAATGTTTCTCTTTCAATATTATGATGGAAACCCCAACTGTTTTTTCTACAAAAAATTTTCATAACATAAAATATAAAAAGTTATAAGTGTTGCAAAAATTTTGATAAGTGCAGTACCATTCTTTCTCACACATAACTAAGAGCAAGTTTAACAGATCTTGGGTTCCTCCATGCTTCTTGATAGAGAACAAGTGAAACAATTTATTAAGAAGCTCACATTTGAGACAACAGCTTTTAAAACTTCAAGAAACAACGGTTTAAAGTTTATCAATAGTAGATTTTACAAATTTATTTTTCTCACTTAGTTCTGTGAACAGCTTCAAGAAGAATGCCAGCAAACTAATACATACACACGGCACAGAAGACTTAAAAAGCCACACCGACAAATACTTGAGCGAGATTGACTGGCTTTGAGGAACCATATACCACCTAAAGAGTATTTAAAACCTAAACAAAACCATATCTTCATCTTTTTTTATCTTCAGAGGGTGTTTGAAACAACATAATTGCGATTTTTCATGTAACATCTACACGTTTTATCTCTTGTTAGTTGGTAAATCCGCTTCGTATAAATGGTTGCAAGAAAGGTCATAGCATGCAGCACAGAGCGAAAGCACTCGATTTAAAAGGCCAAAACTGAAGATCTATTTCCTGTTATATAGTTCTACCAATTCAACTCAGCTCCAATAAGTTTCAAACCAGACTATTTTCAGAAAAATACTTTATCTAGTATCGTGATAAACGACTGACCACAAAAGTCGAGGTTTGATTGTATGACTCAATTGACTGGGTCAACATGCAAAAAACAAGATAAAAATTCAAAACAACACGCGACATAAAAAAGCTCTCTAAGATCAGTTTCTTGTTCATTAATCTGAATACAGCGATTGTCCAGTAAAAAAAAACCTGGAATCAATCGAATGGCGCTTTGTGCTATACTTTAGACCGTCCTTAGACATACTGTTAACTTGTAACAAAGATTTTACGCTAGGTCAATCGCAACTCCAAAAACAAACAAGCTGACGATGTAAAAGTCTTTCGAAGCCTGTAAACGAGTTATTTCAACCGCTGATGCTCAATCTAACTTGATCAATTATGAAAAACACAAAAATTGAAGCCAAAGGTATTTAATGGTTTGAATATGTTGAAGCCCGTAAACGCTAATTGACTGAAACTAACGCGAAAGTCGGAAAGCCAAATGTAAACAAAAACCGAATCGATCGAACTGTGGTCGAAGTTTTCATTACAAGGGTAACACTTCGAACACACTGTCATTTAGCTCTAATAAGAAAAACCTAAAAAAGAAAGCTCCAGGTGTTAAAAGCTACGTCTACAAAAGTCAGAACTAAGAGATCGCTTAAAGTTCTTGTTGAAGATACTGTGAGCACCTTCAAACAAACATCTCCGATTAATCCTGAAATCTGTAATGTCAATTGAATCAACCCTTATTCTGAAAAACAATTTAAATTCACAACATTCTTTCAAACTGGTGGGAATTCTGTTTTGAGAAGCAACAGGAGAATAAGAGCAAAACAGCAAATCATTGCGTGATCTGCAATTCAAAGATTTGATATTATATTCGACTGAACCGAAGGCGATAGATTTTTTTAATGTTTTTGAAAAAGCTATTCCAATCAAACTTCAAGCAGCACCCGAAAAAACAAATCGCTTAGCAAATGCATTTTGTTAGAGAATATTTCGCAAAGAAAATGTGTAATATTCAAGACATGCCTTGCTGTTCGAAGTGTTTGAAAAATAGTTGAAACCCAACACTTACGGGTTCACTTCACGAACCAGATTAACGATGCTTGAATGCACTCTCAGGCGTTCGTTATACTCGAATATACTCATATAAACCTTTGAAAGACTTGTTGTAAAGTATCGTTTCAACAGCATGTTTGAAAACTATCGTTAAGTCGACGAAAATACAAGCGACAAGTCTCGAAATAAAGGGCACCTCAGCCGCTCAAACCAGTCTGCACGAATTTAGAACAATACCGGAATGAGACGAGATGGAAATGTTATTGTCTCTGGTAATGACAAATACTCCAAGGCTTGCATAGAGAGATCAAGTCGTTTTGTGAAAAACGCTTCATACTTCCGCTGTAAAATAACATTCGATTGACAACCATTTCCAACTACCCCACAACATCTACCACATAAATATAGTTCGCTGCAGCCTCCTTAGAATGAACGACAAATTTGCTCTAATCGATATAGCGAATGATTCAGCAGAATTAATGAACGTAACTCACCTCACACTATCGTTGCTTTTTGTCCTACAAAATAAAACAGAACAGGTGTGAGTTAACAACGTGTGCGCCAAGTGCATACGAACTCTTAACACCGACACATGCACGAGTATTCTCGGCTAATTTCAAAACTGTGTTACATGTTGGCTCATCCATATCAATCCGAACTCGTGTCGCTACAAATCGGCTTCCAAATACCTTGCTCGCTGGTTCTGCCTTTTAATCGGAGGCATCTTCAATTCTGATTTCATATACGACTAGCCACACACAAATTCAAAACACACATGCAACTTTTGGCATGGTTTCTTCTCAATGAAAGATTGAGAAAAGGAACTTCGAGGCCAAGTATACAACTACTACTTATTCTGACAAACAAATATGGCGCCTGTTTATCACCTAACTTGGAATTGTGCATCGGAAAACAGCAGTCTCGAAGGCCCAGCCCAAAAACCCTCCCATTGGCCAGTTGAATGACATTGACAATGGCAACTCCTTCGCGACGTGTCTCTGATTGGTTAAAATCATATGTTCGAACATGTGATCGCTTATATTATGTTTCCGCTGCAGATCATAAAGCGCTTGGCTGGAGAATATTTAGATACTATACAGTCGAGAGACCAACGATTGTCGTTGAAGCCTACAGAACACGAAAAGAAATCATCACGCAAAGCGCATAATTACGATATTGTCTTTGCAATTTTACCTAGTGGGGTAAAATGGAACATTGGGTCTTTTTAAAGTTCATTAAAGCCTTTTACGCTCCGCCTTTTATTTTGCTGCAAGTGTAAGTTCAAACACGTAAAGATAGTTTATTTCTTGCTTGCAAGTCTCGTGCCATACTGAGGGATCAGGAAATCCTTAATACATGTCATATTAACGAATTATCGACATCCGTTTGGGTTGACATTGTTTACAGAAGTTTTTTCGCTAATTTTGGTCCACGAGCTGTTGTTTATGAACACAGGCTTCTTCGACTTTATTACACATCTACAAACCTAACATCGCGAGAAGGCTGACTCTTTGACCACAGTTAAGCCCCTGGGATTATGATCGGATTTTACAGAATCTACACATGAGAGAAATTTAATGTAACATCCCGCCAGATTGCCAGAAAATTGCCTAAACAGTAAGCTGCTTAGAGCCAATTAGAGCGCACGAAAAAAGCTACATTTCACTGATTAAGTAATTTATCACTAACATGACTCGGGTATGAGTTATGATAAAAATTGTGATAATTTTAAATCGATCAGTACCTGGCCTTATCTGTTTCATCCATGAAAACAGTTGAAAAAACCTATTTTTCAAAAGTGTCAATATACGCAGCAGTGGGGAGGGGAGAGTAAAAGGCAGGTAGAAGGTATATCAAGGGGAGATATAAAGGGAAGGAAGAGAGTGTAGATGTTGGGATGAAAGTTTTTCTATAATTTTTCCTTGTTTATTTCCTTTCTTCTTCTGTCTTTGTCCAACTTTTGCTGGTTTGTCTTTTTGCTTAAACAATTTCAGCTCAGTCTGAGAGCACTTCCGTGTTATTCTTTTCACCACAAAAAAAATTACAGTTGCTATAAAAAAACTAGTTAAAAGAAATCAAACTAGCTTGAAAAAAGAAATAAAGCAGAGGTTAAAACTGAGCTATATGAAAAGACACCCAGATCCCCCCTGGGTTTGTATTATTTTCTATCCAACTTCTGGGTCATTCCAGGGGAGGGGAGGGGGGGGAGGTTGCATCTGGGGACAACCCCTTAAAAAGCCTCTAATAGGTGCAAACATTGGCACTGAAAGGCATGGGGCTCACTAGCTTTGTTGTACTTATGTATATTTCAATATTCAACTACTGTCTAGTAATATTTATTGCTATAGATGATAGTGAGCAAAACAATTAAACAAATATTTAGATTGTTGGGTAATGCAGTGCCAATGTTTATAGGGTACTGTTGGAATCAGGTTTTCCACCCTCTGGTTTTAAATACTATATTTTTCATTACACCTTTGGTGAATAAAACAAATTTCAGCTATGAGATAGGTACAGGGGTTTCTTGTGATACATGATTAGGAATATTTGTTACTCCTGAAAGCATAATTTTTGGTAACTTTTTCGTTATGAATCATGATCCATGCTCGGTGGATTACAAAACATGACACATGAAAAAGAGTGATCTGTGTTTGGCTGTTTTTATTTCGCATGAACAATGCCAAGGACCCCTCCTATACCCACTTCAGCTACATCTTGCATTTTAAATTTGTTATTTGTATATATTGACCTACAGAAAAGTTTAAAAATTATAAATTTGTTTCTTTTTTTAAAAAGTTGATAAAATTTAAGTTCTTTCTGTTGAATGCCATTTTGTATATTCAGATTATATAAGGTATTTGGTAGATGAAACTTCCTTTTAAATTAATTAATTGTAATGTTATGCAGAGATCAAGTCTTTTTCTTCCTGAAACTTATACAGACATGGCCTCTTAGCATTGTCTGCTTGCTGACAGTAAAGTTTTATCATACATTGTAATGTGTTGTCTATTTTTCATAAAATTTGAAATTTTTCTATGAATTTTTTGTCATTGTCCAAGCATCACTTAATTTAATGGTATATTTAATTTTTGGAAAAGCAAATTATGAGGAAGTGAAAACTATCAGTTCTTGCCTTTCTAAAAATTTCTACATTGAGTTCTTTAGTTCATAAATTTTTAAGACTTTCATTTTCTTTAACAGAAAACAATTCCAAAAGTTATTGGCAACTCTTTGAAATCAAATATTTGACCGTTCAAGATTACTGTAGCCTAAATTTCCCCTAGATGTCACTGTCAGTACACAAAATTTAACTTTATCGAGTTTGATCTTTCTGGTCCAATATACTGCCTCAAAGTCCGGTCGGAAGTAAAATAATCGTCTTTATGTCTCCCAAATATCTATTCACAAATTCATCAATCAAGATAATGTTTAAGAATACTTGGATTGTCATTGCCGGATGGAAACTGGACGAAACGCGAATCCATTTTTGACCATGCGGAAGTAAAAGAACGAACTCCCGTCTGATTTTTTTACCTGAGAAGGGGAATCAAACTAGAACTTCCTGGATTTCTAGCAAGTCAAAACCAAACAGTTAGTTATCGAAAAAATGAAATTGCAGTTCTTGGTTCTTGCTCCAAATGTACGAGCTGGATTTTTTTCGTGTCACGGAGAAGGCAATGTCAGAACAGAAAGAAGTATATAGACATGACAAAAGTATGTCGAACTAGTAATGATAGCAGATATCAATTGCATACACTACTAAACAGTGTTTTTTGGACAATTGTTATCTTTATCCATCTGTAAATGAGGTATTAAACTTCAGTAATATCAAGCTTCGTTCGAAAAATATTATCAAATCCTACTGAAGTCGATTTATATTATGATTTGATATCTTGCGGACGTCGATAGTATTTTCCGACGAAGCTGAAAATTTGATATATAATTATTACATTATGCATGAAGTAACGTCCCAATTTCAGACATCTAATCATATGACACACAGCTATCAATTTTGAACTAAAGATACGCTCATGAATGTGGCACAATAACATTAATGAGAGAGAATTTAACATGACGAAGTTGTTTGATTTTGGTTTTCGCATATTTTGTTGGCACAAATATTATCGAATTCGGCTACTATTAACGAAAACTTGAGCATTTTCAAATGCAAAGGAGACTAACCTTCGTCTTTTCTTGTTCTTCATTTTAGGACAGAGAGGATTTGCTATTGAACTGCAACTACCCGCGACAATTCAATCACTGTACTGTAAACCAAATTTCGTCCCTTGAGTGAGCTGGCGATCATCAATCACTTAAACTGACGCCTCCGTAAATTCAATCACATTTCAACTCCTTTTTTGCCGATAAAAAACCTTCAGTTTAAAAGGTGGTTAAACATACACCATTGAAACTTAAAAGCCTTACAGTTCTGGTTCCCGTTATTACAGAAAAAAAAAAACAAACAAAAGCTATAATTTTCCCAATTACCTCACTCTCCTACGTGACCGAAGTTGTTTCCCGCCTTTATTTTTGACTTTCAAACCAGCGTTTCTTAAAATAACCAATCAGAGGTCAGTTTGTATTTGCTCCCACAACCGGAAGTAACATTTCTAATTATAGCTTGGCTACCAAGCGCTTTTAACTGCGCGAAGCGATCAGGACTGAAATGCATTGCTAGCGTGTTGTTTTCTCGATGTTATATTGCTTCTGGAAAGCATATAAACCAGCATGATAGCGGTGAGTTTCGAGTTCAGGCATTTATCTTTTTGTTTTTCACTTTTTTTGTGAAGAAAGTGAGAACTTTGGTTTTTACAAATGCGTTTGAATTTTTGTTTATTAGACTAGCGACTCAGCCATTTGTTCCTCAACGACTTTTTTGGAAAACTACCTCGATTGTGAGTATGTTTGCAGATAAACCTACTTCTGATCAGACAGTTTTAGTCTATCAATTCGATCTTATTAGTTTAATTAATTCAAAACGTTTTAATTGATGTTGTTTAAGATATTGAAAGAGAACAGGTCCCTTGTAACAACAACAGCAAATGTACAGATACAAGCTCGTTTTCTACCGCAGTTCAATTGGCATGTACTCTCAAAATTAAGATCAACCAGTCTCATAACAAAGCAGTGCCCACGTATCTTTTAAACATGAGTACAAGGTTTGAAGGTCAATTAGTGCTGAACATTTCCTGCTAAAGGTTGAATTTGCGTCATGCACATTAAGAGAAAACATAAGCTCCATTACGTTCGTTCCAAATCTTTGTCACTTTTTCATCTGTTGACACAATCATAGTTGAGATGACGTAAAAAGTCGGACGTCACGCCGTGGAAACGTGATTAAATTTTGAAAAGTCAGAACACTCGACTATCAATAACGACAGTTCACTGAAATGAAGATAAAATGTTTAGGAAAAAAAGTTTGCAGTTTCGAATGCAAAACCAGGATAATATCAGATACTGCTACTTTGAACATTGTTGCTATCTTTGACTTTCACTTTATTTCATATCACTGTTGCAATTGGTAAAAGGAAAATAAAGAGTTCGTTTTAAACTTTTCTAAGTTTAATTAAAACTAGGTGAATGTTTTAAGAAATAGCCTTCAATCAGTATTATTTTTTTCTCCCTCCCTTTTGTTTACCTACAGTATTTACAAATTACATATATTTTATCTTGGAACCCTTTTAGTCTTAAGTTCACTTGGCTTTTCAAAGTCTACTCATTTTCCCTTCCCCTGTTGTCATAAATTTTTATTATATCACCACCTAAAAGGCCACAGCTTTATCTACCTTATGTAAAGGATTATTAAAGTGATGTCTGCTTGCTGAGCCAGGTGAGCAGCTATTTTCTACCAGACAAGGCACCGAACAAGGTTATGATTACTACAAGTCAATAAAAATATATAAAAATAAGAAATGATGACAAAGTTTTCAACTTAGATAAATACTGTGAACGATTTTCCTGACTTGTCACAATTTTTTTTCCTTAGAAAAAAAACTTCTGAGACTCTTAATTGAATCAAACCCTGCATTCATGAGCAGTTGAACCAGAGGGCTACAAGCTCTATTTTCATTAAGCCCGCCACACACTACACGATTTTTTGTCTTTAAGCTCTAAATTTTTTGTCTGCGACGAAAAACCGGCTGTGTGTGGCAGTTACAGACAAGGATTGGACACAATTTTTTATCTTGAAGGAAAATCTGACAAGCTAGATCTAGAAACATCTGATCAGACATTATCGGCTAGTGTGTGGTAGTAACCGACAATTTGTCCGAACGTCGTTACGTATCAGCCAATAGGAAGCAAGAGTGCAAGCATGTGGCAAGTGTATTAGTTCCAACATGGCGGGGGTTTGAGGTTCCGTTCAGACGAGTGGCACTGGGCACAATAAAAATAGTCTGCAGTCTTGTGACAAAATATCGGCTGGTGTGTGGCAAACCTTGTACCCGACAAATTGTCTGAGACAAAAAATCGGAAGCTTAAAGACAAAAACTTGGCTAGTGTGTAGCAGCCTTTAGGGACTCAAAGGTTTTTGCTGAGAAAAAGAAGCTTGTGACAACTTCAAAAGTTGTGAGAAAAAAATACAGAATTATTTAACTTCTTCTTCCAGTTTATATATATATTTGATTTAATGGCAAAAACTGTTTCCTTGTATAGAACTAGTAACTTCGGGTAATTTTAACCCTTTAACCCCTAAGAGTGCCGAAAGATGAGTTTGTAGATTCTCCCAACTTAAGTCCATAGTATTCCTATGAGAAGTTTGGGAGAGTTTCTTAATTCATCTTCCAGAGTTTTTGGTGGATGATCAAATTCATATTCTCAGTACTAACCAGCTTGTTTTCTTTTGTTTACTGTAAGGAGAATTTAGATGTTGATAAATGCCTTGGGGCTGAAAGGGTTAATAGAAATTGAAGGGCCTAGTGCAAAACTAACTTAAGTGACTTTGCATGAAGTGCTAAACTCTCCAAATGGTTATGAATAAATAATTACCAATAAGCAACTGAGCCAAGAAGAGCGACTCTTTATATGGAACTTTGTGCCTCATACTAGTTTCGGTGTTACATCTTGTAGATGGGATGAACTTAGTCGAGCCGTCTATTCATTCTCAAAAACTGGCCTAAATGAGTCACATTTACAAGCATGACACAACATGAACTTGCATTTATGAAAGACAATTGTTGAACTGTTGAACAATAATATATTGTTGTGCTCAATTATAAAACATTCTGTTTGAAATGAGTTTTGTATGTTGGTCATCATTTTGCTCGGTATATAAATCATAAGCGTTCTCTTAAATGCTGGAACTTATTCTAAAATCGAAGTAGAGTTGTGCTCGTTGGAATTTAGTGATAGCTATAACTAGTACAGGGATAAGGTAGGGGAAATGACATTGCCATCAATAGTCACTCTTAGATTTTGATGCACACTTGTTTCTCTACAGGCGTAGAAACCCTCCCGGATGATATGCAGAGAAATGCATCACAACTGCGAGAACTAGATTTGCTATACCAAGGTGAGTTAAAGTTAGTTTACAATCTAAAAAAACAACATAATTTATATAAGACATGATAAATTATACTGTTTCAATTGAAGCCATATATTTGTTATTGATGATAAACAAGGTTTCATTGACGTCTTTTTCTATTTAAAAAAAAACATAAAAGCTCAGTTAATTTTCACTCTTATG
>JANVCF010047451.1:0-13411 GCA_025388745.1 Hydrozoanthus gracilis
CATCTCATATCCAACGCGCGCTCTTGGAATAATTGTTAAATATTTTACAAACACTGCAACGCATGCACAAGCATTTATTTACCATCTCATATCCAACGCGCGCTCTTGGAATAATTGTTAATTATAAAATAGATCAGATTCAAAACTACAAAATAAGACATAATTATAAATAGTGTCAGAGACCGAGTTTCTGTTTAAAATCTGGCCGAGACTTCGCCTGGACCACAGAGTCGGGTACACTCTTACACTGTCTTATTGTGCGCGGAGCGAAAGACCACATATGGTAGTTCGTCCGTAATACTGGAACTTCAAATTCCTCTGCGTTAACGTGTATTCGCCGTAACTTTAGGAAACTTTAGTAGCCGGGACTACCTTGGGAAAGAGCGTGTTCAAGTTTCGTAGTGTTCTTTTCTTTCTTTGTGGTATTCTAACGTACTATCCGGTACCCAAAATGAGCATACCACATGCATGACCAGATTCAACTAGTGAAGGTTTTGCTCTTGAGAAGGGGAGGAGTCCGGGAGAAGACCAACGCAACTAGTTCTTCTATCTAATTTCTGCTTTTATGAGCGTTTCTTTGACAGAGTGAAGAAAGACTGGCACAGAGTAAGAGCAATGACAGCATTCCAAATGTTGGACTCAATGGCGGGAACTACGCCGGTAAGCTGAAATTCTCAGTGCACTACGACTCTCTAAGGTAAGCAATGGGACAGGAGGATAGAGAGTAAAGTAAACAGGAGTGGTTCATATGCATGTGTGGGTTTGGGGGACGGTATTTCAAGGTACCATCAAAAACTGTAAAACAAAGCACTTCTATATTTGGGAAACGAACATAAGAAGCTAAGACATTTTGTGTTAAAGGTAAAAAGTTCATTAGGTGTATGCAGTGGAACTAGAAAAACAAGACAGAAAGTTTAACACCTTTCCACTAGAAAAATTTTTGTTCCCAGGAACTAAAACTTTTACGAACAGAAAACATTTATGTATAAGAAAACAGATTGTCTGAATAGGACTTTGCATCTCCTATTTTGTAAGATCTTGTTACTTTTTATATAATTAAGTGAGTGTAACACAGAAAAGCAATGAACGCTTAAAGTAAAATCTGCACAGTTGATTATAATTTTTAAAGTAATTGAATTAAGAGTACCCCTGTTCATTGTTGCATGTTATAGCTATCAAACTATCATTGTATAGTTAGGAAAATGAACTCGTGATTTCTGGCAAAATGCCACTATTACATTATCTGTTGCATTGCCATACAGACACAAATCCCGTTGTAGTCTGGCATTTAAACCCGCGACCTCTAATGCAGCGCTTTACTAGTAGCAATCCCATTGTAGTCCGGAATTCGAACCCATAATCTATGGGGCAGTGCCCGACAGATAAAAATCCTGTTGCACTCGGGGATTTGAACCCGCGACCTCCAATGCAGTTCTGTACCAGTAGAAATCCCGTTGTAATCCAGATTCGAACCCGCGGTCTCTGATGCAGTGCTGTGCAAGTAGAAATCCTCTTGTAGTCCTGGATTTGCACCCGCGATCCCTGGTGTAGGGCTGTGCTAGTAGAAATCCTGATGTACTCCGGGATTGCAACCTCAGCTGCAATATCCGATGCAGTGCTCTCTGACCCTGTCCAGAATGTAGAATGGAACACAGCGACCCAAAAATAGAAGACTGATGCAGTATGGGCTGGAGCCCCACGTTGCCTTTAGTGCGATGCTCTCTAAACAGAATCCCATTGAAATCATGCAATTATTTTTGGTTTATCTATTTTAAAAGTTGTCACTTTAATAGAAATTTTTGACGTTACACTTTGTTTAGATTGATTATACCAGCTCCCCAATTCATGAATATTTACCTAACCGATTTGTATTCACTTTTTTAACCAGTATTGAAGATAGTATTGTAGTTTATTAAACATTTTATGGGTTTTCTTAGGGGGTGTTTTTGTGATATCGGGGTAAGTAAACTCTTGCTCTGGGACAACACTAAGGTGAACCCACCGGGAACAATTCGTTCTGTTGAACATTTTCCAGTGGTATAATAGAAATGTTTTTCGGCATTTATTTGTATTTGTAGGTCAACGCTTTCGGTCCATTTACACAAGGCAAAAAACCTTCCTTGCCCGGAAAAGAGCAAAGGTGACGTCATTTACTACGTCACTATCAGAATTCTTCCCATGATCCACCGCTCGTTTCAGGTAACGGCATATCTATCTATCTTTTTGACTGTAAATAACACACAATCTCATAATCAGTTTTTTTTTTGTCTTTGCGTTGCTTTCAAAGTTAAACCTTTTGCTTCCAGCCGCTCATTACTAAATTACTTCTTTCTCTGTGAGAGTATCTGCTAACTTCTTAAACTAAACTAGTTTTTAAGGTTTGTACCGCGGTTATATGCAATGACGTTATGATAGGATCTTTGCGGTTGTAAACGCAATTTAATTAGTCGCAAAATACAGTCTTACCCCTCAAGACGGACACCAATATACGACGCACAGTGACACTAAATCTTGCGTTTTCCCCGTCATTTACTGTATTTTAGTTTCTATATGTTTTAGTCCCGGGCCCGAAGGTTTCCATCTTGGACTGAGAGGTTTGCATTTGACTGTAGAAGATTAAAACAAAGTTTCAGGTTTCGACGACATTCAATCTGCGGTACCGGTGGGATGCTCTAACCAACGGAGCTATGAAGCCTCATCTGTTGGGAACGGGTCAACTATAGTGCGTCTATTATGCCATACATACACTATTTTTTCAATTAATTTGTTTTGCCAACAAGTTTGCTATAACTTTAGCTACCCTTTATCCACCTCATTTCCAGGGATTTAATTCATCACTTCTTCCTTTCCTGGATAAATCCATGGTTCAGGAAACGATTCCCTAAGTCATTAAATCAGAGATCAGGATTGATTATTTCGCTTTTTGGTGGAAAGGGTCAATTAAAAATTGGAAGGATATTAAATTTTATTAGCTTGAGGATTGTGTAGCCTTAACAGCCATCATTTCCTTATTTACTAGTCCAAGACAGTAAAAAACTCTTGCAACCCGGAGTTCGACGAGACTTTCCAGTTCCATGTGCCTTACGAGAAATTTCACCAGCAGGGGATCAAGTTCACCGTCAGCTACTTTGATAGGTTCTCTCATCACGAACCAATTGGCGAGCTTATGGTTCATTTTGATGAGCTGGAGACTCGAGGAGTTAATCTCGCTAGACAAGTTTTTCTCTACAAAGATATCAATGCTGTACGTAAGGTAAGAGCAACTTGGCGTAAACCACATCTAGGGCCGGGATTGGGAAGAGGATGGAAAGTGTTGACATATGATTCATCTTGAGGAACCCGGAGACTTATTATTTCTACCAGGGGTGTCAGTGTACATAAGATTGGTTCAGTCGGTAAGACTGAACTGTGATTGCCAACCGTGAGGCCCTGGGCTTGATCCCCGGCCTTGTCAAGGGTTGAACATTTGTTCGACCTTCTTTCGCCACACCCTCCGTGGACAGGCTGGGACGTTAAGCCGTAGGTACCAGCCATTAACCTTCGTTCAAGAAGGGTGAGCTGTATCGGCAAATAATTGAGAAAAAATAAGAAAGGAACGTAAAAACAACCTGTTTGTTGCGAATACAAGATATGACTTCTGAAAAGGTAACTGGCGCTACGAAACAAATATTGTACTCGTTTAAGAAAAATGAAACAAGTTCACAAATCATAACGTAACTTCTACTCAACAAAATATTCCGCGTAGAGCCGGTACTGATCTCCCTTGAGTCTCCCAGTTTTTTTTACAATGGAAACACTTAAGTACTTTGTGGCGAATAAATATGAAAAATGTTGGAATAGTTGATTCAAACCCCCTGTTTTCAAATGTATCCTTGTAGACACGCCTCTTAAGGTATTCAAAAGGATTCACCTGGCTTTTAATTTATACTTCTAAATTCATCCGTGCATTGCCCTACGTTAGTATTATCGATTTACTTTCATTTGGACACCATTAACTTCAATTTATATAATAATCATTTGTTTAACGTTGTGAGATGTGTATTTGTAACTACGTTCGTTGTTTCGTTTCAGAGCTCGGATTCTCTCGGGGAGCTTATGATGTCACTCGGATATCTTCGTCTAACGGAACGGTTAACAGTGGTCGTCGTTGCCGCCAGAAATCTTCTCAACGATGACGATGCAACACACACGGGTATGTCACGTGATACTTAAATTCGTTTAAAGTGGAACACAATTTTAGACAAGTTTTTCCAAGCATAGAAATTTGGTGTTGATACCGCTGACTGATGGAAAATGATTTATTGTAGATTCGTATGTGGAAGTCTTCATCATTCATGCTGGGAGAAAACTGAAGCGAAAACGGACATCCACACGGAGAGGAGACTGTAATCTAGTCTTTAATGAGACTCTAACTTTCCACGTTCCTCCAGATATTCTGCACCAGACCTCTTTGTTGGTGTGCGTAATGCTGGACAAGAAAGGAAGCGAGGAAGACAGAGTCCTGGGGCAAGTACTCCTAGGATCTGAGTCAACTGGAGTTCAGTTTGAACATTGGAACGAAATGAGGGTCAACAACAAACCCGTGGCCCGTTGGCACAAACTGTTTGAATAAACAGTCCAGCTAACTAAGGCTCGCTGTGTGGTTTCAGATCTTTTGCTGTTTTGGTTTTGAAGTAACTGTGGACTGTGATGCAAACTGCAAGCATTCTGCTTGTGCGACTTCTGTCAAATAGAATTCGTTTATATACAAGAAAAGCTTCCAGGCAGTTAACGTTGCACAAGGAATGAACTTGAAATTTCTGCAAACTTTCGACGGCAGATTCAAAAATTGAAAATGTTAATAGACGTTTTCAAAGCAGTAAAAACAAAACACGACAAGGTTTTGACAAGAGAAGCACATACTAAAGCCAGATTTTAAGAAGATTCTTACATAAGTTAAAGAGTTTACCATTCCTAGGAGGCACTTTCGCAAAACGTTTAGAATAGTAAGTGGCTTGTAAATAAACTGATGTTCAACTAAGTAAAAGAATTGTACCAACCCAAGTGAGTTGTTAGTCTTTGCAAACTTTCTTGTTTTACTTTAGGAAGTAGAAAATACCCGACACCTACAAACCTAATAAGAAGTTTAGCTATCGGAGGATTAAGGTTCTTTAAAACACATGGTCCCTTAAATTTTGGAAATCGGAAGACCTTGATGTTAGTTTCAGTGCTCAATGCGTCCACCGTTGCCAAACCATTCTCTGGTAGTTAATCTCGATCAACGCTTTCAAATTTTGATCTAACACTGAACTATATTCTATTGGAAAACTTTACCATCTTAGATTTCTCGGGCAATGTTATCCTTGAATACGACAGCCCTGTTCTGTCCAGTGCGTTTGTACATTTCGATTTCATGGTTGGAGGTTATAAAATAACCCTAGGAAATCTCGCGCGCTGATTGGTTGAGAGCGGTAAAATCATGTTCTGTAATAGACTACAAAGCATGCTTTGCTTTTGAGAGTGTCACACAACACTGAATTAGCTGCCATGGTTATTGCTTGCAAATAGTAAACATATTAGCTAGTGATAACATACAAAATTATAATTCAAATTTGATAATAGTTAAAAATGAGCCTATTAAGCTATCAAACTGAAAAAACCAAAACCGAGAAGATGAGGACGACTCCTGGTCACCGAGTGTCAAACTTGTATAAAGATTAAAAACAAGTTGCGAGAAAGACGACACCGTGACTAAATTGAAAATGGGAAAATATTGAAATCTTGACAGATTGACATATTAATTTTTAAAATCCGCGGCTCATAGATTACATCTCTGTATCTCGACCAAAACAGCATGCAGTATTGCTCATTGTGTACTTGGTATATTTGTCATGGCGTGTTGGGGATATTAATCATGGCGTGCTGGGGATATTAATCATGGCGTATTGGGGATATTAATCATGGCGTGCTAGGAGTATTAATCATGGCGTGTTGGAGATATTAACCTAGGCGGGTCCGCCGAGTTAATTATACACTGTAACAATACGGCAAGGCTTGTATAAGCTGGTGTTACACAGACCTAAAAATAGCAAAAACAATCAATAAAAAGGTTGCATAACTTTACAGAAAGGAAAACAACGAAAACCGGCCGCAAAACGAGCTGTAATAGTATAGACTGTAACAACAACAGCAGCAACTCCATTAATTAAAAGTAGGACTAAGAAATACAATGTAGAAGTACGGTGTTAGGCTGCCTAGAATAACTATGTGAGCTAATCTAGCTTGGCAGCCAACAAGGATTTTATATATAGTAAATTATGGTTTCAAACGCTCGGACATGCAAATGCCACAAACATATCACAGACAAAAAGGGCAAAATAAAAAGAATGAGTTAGAGAAAAAAAGCTTTTTTTAATATGAGGCAACTCTGGAATTCTTAGTTTCACGTTTGAAACTGAAAACGCTGATTTGCCTATTTGATTCGTCAATGTTGTTCCAGATGATAGCACCATTGAAACGAATACTGAATTTTCCATAATTAGTTCGGACAGGAGGGATATAATATGTAGATCTTGACGCGAGCCTTGTATTATACTTGTGCCTTGTGGGTGTCGGTACAAAAATATGTTGGATATACCGTTGGCAACATGTTAGAGTGGAATTGAAGATGAAACGCGAGGAAATAGGATCGAAAATAGGAAATAGTTCCTTATCTGATGCTCGTGTTCTGGCAAATGCGCTTTAATTAAACTCAATGAGTGACTAATTGAGGTGTACCTTAATTGGTTAAGTATACCGGAAGAAGAATACGCCGGACAACATTTCAAAGTAACTCCCAAAAGCTGTTTATATTAATTAAAAAGATTCGTTTAAAATAGAAATAAGGACAAATAAAAAAAACCGGTTCCTGTTCGGTTTACTAGCCAGTTTAGCTAATGAAAGTTTCCATACCTGATGTTCCTATTCCCAACTAAGACAAATAAAAAACATCGTTCATGGAGAAAGACAGAATTGAATGTAGTTTTTACAAACTAAACAACGTAATGAAACAAACCTGAAGTTTCAAAATGAAAACGACCTAAACATAGCGGTGTGTTTTCAAATAATGCGAAACCCAAGTTGCGCGATTTTATTATTTCGGTTTATGCATTAATTCTTCGCCAAAGCAACTACCTTGATAGTCAATATACCAAGAGAGCAAACTGGCTTGTTGTTGACTGGTAGAAAGCAAATGCTGGAAGAGTTTTCCGCTCTAACGACATCTGAGCAGGTCAGTGAAAACGAAAAAAGGGAAGGAAGAAGTATCAAAGCAAGTGAGATGTGATTTGTGAAATTCCCTGGTTTTCTTTTGGGTTTATTAAAAGTTAACTTAAATCTAATATAATTGGAAATGTTTCAGTATTTGAGATTAATGTTTGAGATATTAGGACTCTCTACAAATTCATAAACCAAATCGAATATTTTTTTGTCACGGACAAAACAATTGAACTAAATTTGACTTCAAGTGATTTGAAAGCAAGTTGCACTGGGAATGAAAAGAGTTTGTCTCGAGATTCAGTTGAATGGCGATATAAAAACCGTTGAAAGACACGGTTCGTAGCGTTTGACCCCAAGTAACGTAAATATGGTTTCTGCGAAGTCCCTTTACAGTCTGAATACGATACAAAACACTGACTTTCAACCTAATCAAAGGCCGAAAAAGGACGACAAAAAATAACTATTGAAGTCTGTACCAGTTTATGGGCAAGCACAGCGTTTAAAAAAAGTGCAGCAATATACAATGTAAACTTTACTGCACTTTGCAAAACACTCCAGAACTCTACCGCTCGATCAAGTCAGATTTGAATACACCAATCACGTGCCTTGCTCCACACGTCAAAACAAAGAACGTCACAGCTGATTTGCCACAAAGTCTTCGGCTCCGTAGAACGAAGAGCAAGCTGTAGATGGCCCACATGAATATAAACAATTTACGAGATAACACCTTAACCGGAGAGGGTACTTCACAGCTGTTCAAGTCATGGTGTTTTTATAGGTAAGTATCTAGTGTGAGAATGTTAAAAGGCTTCGACAATTCGTTCAGAAAACCGTAGTAGAAGTTGACCTGGGTGAAAATAAATTGATTTACAATGAATTATTCAAGTACATTCAACGGTCATTTGTTCATCGTTACGGTCAAACAACAACGAGAGTCTACGAATGTGAACTAGTTCTGCTCCTCTGTTCTAGGACTACGTTTTTCTTGTCGAGTTTTGCTACTAGAAATTGGATCGAAAATGACAAGATCGAAGGTTTTTTCGCGGCAAGATCGCGGAAGATTCGGTGAAACTGATCAGTAATTTGAGAAACTTAATAAGTTAACCTAAAGTCATTTAAATGTCTGCTTTCTGGTATTTAAATTCAAATTTGAGAGAGTATGGGGTTGAAGAGAATTCTTAGCGAGAGGAAATACTTCTCTTTTTAGAAATGGAGCAATAAGTGATAAAAATATATCTTACCGTATATTCGGCAGTAATATTTGCGCCACATTAAAATGAACGTGTATCATACTTTTCGTGGGAGAGGCTAGGTACGTAATCCATGTGACATTCCGAACGATTTCCTCGGATTGAATTACTCAAAGCACACAAATGCTAAAAATATGACCGGGTTTAGGAATTGTACGGATGCAGTGTTGGAATTTGCTCGGACCGCTGAGGTCAAGGATACAGAATTCATTTTTCATGAAAAAACTTCCGAATATAGAATATTTCGCTTTTGACCCCTTGGCTGTTGATTTAATGTGGTTAATGTACTAAGGCATGTAAAAAACAATCCTGGTATTGCCGCGACGTCTTTTTCAGTTCTACTGTTTGCTTCATTATCCTTACAACAGTTTTCCCTTTGGCGAAATCATTCGAACATCAAAATTGAATTTAAAAAAAGATACTAAAGAATACTTACAAAATATGTGAATGAGGTTTGTTAGGTCAGACGAAGGTTCTAGGCATATTGTAAAACAAAACATTATTCCTTCAAAATCGATCAAAATGTTTTCAAACAACACAAAATGGTAAAACGATATAACTTGTATTGTTTAGTATACTACTAAGAACTTTAAAAGAGGCCAAGAAAATGGAATTACTTCTGCTTTATGATTCGCCAATCGTTTGCGTAAAAAAGAACACTTTAAACTGAAGTTATACCGTCTCAGTTCTGCTTCAAAAAATTACAGTTTATCGATTTGTTGGTTCAGCCCCCGAATCCAATCTCTTTTTACCTAAAAATAGGTGAACTAGTAGACTAAACCATAAAGATAGGCACAGTTGTCCTTTCATAACACACCAACAGAAGCTATCTACATCGAGGTAATATTGTGTACCACGCTAACCGCTGAGAATGGTTGTAGCATATTAAATACGTATTGTAAAGTCATCGCTTTAATCTCGTCAACTGCTCGAGCTAATCCTCAGATAAGAAGCTAAGCAATATTCAAAACTTTTTGTGAACGCCGCGAGTTCACCACAAAAATAAATAAACATTGACACAAGCTACGGGTATGAAGTCTTTTCGCCTACTCTACAGCATGCTGTTAATGTGTTTTAGACGTGTTTTTGTTTTTGTCTGAAAGATGATAACAAAACCACATTTACAAAACACGAAACCGCGACTAGGTAAGGGTACATACATATTGGCAAGAATATACTATGCAGTGAAAAACAATGAAAATTTTTGTTTCACCTTTTTCTCATTTTGATGTAGAGTCTATCAGAAAAAAAGCTAGCTAATCCTTTCTCGAAACTAAGTGGCTCATAGGGCCGGAGCTTAACTGAAGTCTTTGACTCCCCATGTACAGGACACTAATCTATCGCAGGATTACCTGCAATCAGAAAAAAAGTTGCCTTTAAATTCTTGTCTTGATGAAATGGAAATCTTCCCAAACTTCCCCTTGGCACTCCAATTGTATCCGGGGCTATAAATATCTTCTCAAAAAAGCCCATAGCAAACCAATGATGTATTTCTTACAGTTTTGCCAAACGAAGTTGTCGAAAGTTTGAAATTCATCAACAACAATATATTTACATTTTCGTTTTGGAAAACAAAAGTTTTGGCTTTCCACATGTACTTAATCTCAAACGCATCTACCCACGATAATGTCCACTTTGGTTTTAATTTAAAGAAATACGTGTTTGTGAGGCATCGTATTTCAGTGTGTACGCGAACACCTAAGAATCCAGGGCTCGAAGTTTACTTTTTAGTTAACTAACAAAGTACTGCTTTAAAGATTTCTTTCTACAGTGAAGGCAAGCTCTTACTTTATCGTTGTATTCTATGGTTTGAAAAACTTGGAAATGTTTGCTAGAGGACAATTTATGGACTTGTAACTTCCAAAAAGCACTCGAGTCTCGCGAGTTTGCGAGTGCTAATTTCGAGCCCTGGAAATCAGTTCGTTTAAGAAAATATTTGGCTGTATGCGGACAGGGTCCGTATTAAAGGAAATTGAGCGGTGGCTGAATTCGAAAGTTGAGTAACTCGGGCAAAAGCTTCTGATTGTTGAGCGACGAAGTTTAAAAATTCGTTACTTCACCAGTGAAGAGATTTAAAAATGTGTGGCCAAAACGGTAATACAACTTGTCTACCCACGTGAACCATATGTGATCTGTTTCCTCAGTCGCTCGCTCCGCGTTTAATCTTTATCTCACTCGTTCGTTCACGCGCTTACTCGCCCACCATTCTCTTTCTCACTCGCTCGCTCACGCGTTTGCGCGTTTACTCGCCCACCATTCTCTTTCTCACTCGCTCACTCACGCGTTTGCGCGTTTACTCGCCCACCATTCTCTTTCTCACTCGCTCGCTCACGCGTTTGCGCGTTTATTCGCGTACTTTCAAAATCTCTTTATAACTTGCTCGCTCACGCGTAAGCCCGTTCACGTGCTCACTTATATGTTTTGTAATTTGCTCGCTCACGCTTTTTCCATGTGTTTGTCCGTAGGTTAATTTTTTACAAAAATATGAAAGCATTTTGCATTGTAGCACTCGTAAGAGAAATATAGCCTGTTTTTGATTAAACCAACATAAGAAAAACTTTATTCTACTTCGCGTCAGAGACAGCTAGGCTTAACGGTAGCCAGCACAGAGATTGACTTGAGCTTCCCCTTTTTGAGCTAAACATAAAAGCTAGCATCATTTTCTGTGTCCATTTATTCGTGACCCAGAACGATTACTCAGTTGTAGATTTCTCTAATGCTGAGAGGACTGGTAGCGGTCATGCGTGTGGCTTGACACCTTTGCCGATCTTATTACTGTCACAACGTCAGAAGGTAGAGATTTCCAGAGTCTTGTGACTCTTGGAAAAAAAGAGTACGAAATTGACTTAGTAATAGACTGAGGTAGTTTGTTACTGTCCTTGTGTTGCCTAGTAGCCTTAACATAGTTGGTACGGGAGATTACAATGTACAACACTATTATGAAACTTATAAAAAAGAGTTGACTGATTAAGAAGGCGTCCATTATATTTTCCAAGGCATCCCAACCCAGTGTCTTTACAAGGCCAGTAATGATAGCGATAGTTTTGTAATCACCGCAAACAAAACGGGCAGCTTTTTTCTGAACTTGCTTCAAATCCTTTTACGTCAGAGTCGGTATACGGGCTCCAAGCAGCGAAAGCATACTCGGGTAAGGGTTTTACGAGTATCTAGATACTTTCCGTTTGTTTGTGTCGAAAAAAAAGTTTTTGTTCCAGTCGACATTTCCTAACATTTTCACTTTATGTGTTCACAAGTTTGCATTTACGCAATATTTTATAAGAACGCGCTCAAGTGAAAAACACGGTTCAAAATTCTGCAACGGCTGCACAATCGTTTTCAAAGGTGAAAATACTTAGCATTGTTCTTGACACATTTTATCGCAAGTTAGTTAGTGTTTTTCTACAGGGTTGGTCATCAGTTACATTAAACAACACTCTGCCACATTTCGCAAGGAATTGCAAGATCGTAGACACGAGTTTTAACAATAACAGAGAAATAGTTCGTATAAGAAACAGGCTATACATGCCGTCAATTTGGAAATTGTTAGGTGAGAAGAATTCTGATGAGAACAAAACTGAACGAGATCGCAGGCCGATTCCTTTTCAGCTGTCAGAGAAACTTTTCAAATCCAATAATTTCCTAATTTGAGAAACATGTAGTCCTATTAATAGCTTCTTACTGTCGGTATCTTCAGAGACTCGTGTTTTTCTTAGCTGCTTTGGCCAAGCATTTTTCAACCAAGTTTCGGGGCTTCGGCTTGAAAGAACTCTTGTTGAAGCTATTGATTCTTTTTCTCAAAAGTCTGTCTCCTTCTATCACAGGAAACTTGTTGACAGCTGCAGTTTCTTCGTTGATGGGCGCGAGCGCGACAACAACGCTGATTGGCTATTTTTGTATTTTCTCGAACTTGATTAGTTCCCGTGAAAACTGTCCAAGTTTTTTAAGTTGCACAATTCGCCTGTTTTTTTTTAAGTAAAGGAAACTTCTATCTGAAATAATAAGAATTAGTCCTTAGTTGGACAGTTTCAAAATATGTAAGAATAATTGCTATGCAGACAACAACCAGTTAACACCGTCCGCATTGTTGCGTTTTCGAAATCTTTGTTTTCAAAAAGTTTCGTTTTAAAACTAATGTTTACACTAAAAACAATTTCCCTGCATGTTGATGGTGGGCGAGAGATTTTTGCGGACGAAAGGTGGAACTATTTTATTGCTCTCGAAGGAAACGTGTTAAAGTGTATAATGCCAAGCGACAACGGCTGTAAATACCCTGACTCCTGAGCTCAGGATGTTCTTTTCTCTTAAATTTGGGTAATTTTAGCCTTAATGTTCCTATAAAAACAGACATTCCAATCCTCCCTGCTTTTCCGGGAGTCTTCCGATTTTTGGCGCTAAATCGTTGTCTCGCTGATTTTGGTGCAATACGAAAATTGAGGTTCAAATTATACGAATAAGTGTTGGTTTGAGTGTTAAACGTGGAATTTGGGGCAATAAATCTCAAATGTGTTTCGTAGCTGACCGTTTGTCAAAAATCATCAATACGACTTTTTTAGTTGTCTGTGTGACGTTTTGAGTTGTGGTTATGGATGGGAATGTCGTGGTTGTCTCTCTGTTTTGAAGCTCCAGCGGTTGGAATGTCTGTTAAGAGGTTCGTATAGAAGAAAGTTTACTATGGCACTGATTTTTATTTTCGTTTATTATGCTTCGTTTTCTTGGATTACCCAAACTTTGATAAGAGACAAAGTGAAGAAACGCCGTAAATATACAGGAGGTGTAGACACGGTCACCACAACAGCCGGAAGCCAATTAGGGAAGAAGTCAAAACAATGCTATCATTAAGGAACCCAATTTTGTCGGGGGAGGTGGTGGGTGGCAGCACATACCCCCCTACCCCACCCCTCCCCACTTTTTTAGAGCTCAATTTC
>JANVCF010047562.1:0-13409 GCA_025388745.1 Hydrozoanthus gracilis
TTCTGGCAAAGTTTGGGAAAATCGGATTTTTCTATCCTGCACACTCAGGGCTGGTCCTTACAGCAAACCGCTCTTAAGCCATACTTAACGTTTAGACTGTGAACGTAATATTTTGAAAACTCCATGTACCCAACATATAAGTTTTAAAAGAATCATGTTGTGGGTCTACGAATCAGGCTTTTTGAAGCGCGAGCAGAGTGTCAGGGACCGCGGAGCTATAGAAAATGGTGGGCTTTATTCCTACCAATAAGTTTGTTGAAGAGAACTCACAGCAATTGGCGAAAGCATTCACATAAAATTTTGTTTGGACTGATGGGTATAAACGCATTTCTAGCAATCTCAGAAGTTTGAAAATTAAAACATTTCCGGGGCACCATGCCTATCAGGAAACCTCACTCCTTCGACGCTCGTTGGGTCGTATTATGCACGACCAGTTAGCCCCACTCCCCCCCCCCCCAAAAAAAAGTCGAAAACTGAAAGTGACAAAACCAAGAGCTTCACAAAAAAGAGTAGAATTTCTAAAACTATTCCGAAACAGATTAATATTGAGGAAATTAATACTATACACTTATGAATGTAGACTTTATCTACTTTCAACACTAATGCATGCATCATAAGATGCCTTACTTTCTTTCTTCACAATGGAATATTCGAGAAAGCAACCTTGCTATTTTTCTACTAATACCAATATTGCTTAACACACTAAATGTACTTACGGGATGACATATTGCGGTTAGCAGAAATCTAAATGTTCTCTTAAATCACCATATACTTAAGCTGTGGATATTCCTACTTGAAACTCAGATTCGCCAGCTCTTTTAATACGTGAGTAATCTGAAGGTGGCCAGATTAGTGCAATATACCACTTCCGTTTGGTTATTAATGAAACCTTAAATGAGTATTGCTGTTAGGATCAAGACAAATACGTTAATGCGAATTCTACTAATTCTAATAAATGGTTTGTAACACATTCAAACAACGTGCATACAAAAGATAGGAAGCAAAGCTGGCTATACGGACGCGCCGTTTTGGGATATTAAGTGTGAGGCGTCTATATACAAGACAACTTAAAAATATCGTTCACGAGCTTTGCTCGGTAACAAGGACAATAAGCGACAATAAAACTAAATTAATGAAAAAAATTTAGTAATAAAGAACCAGTTAAGGAAGCATTTCCGTGATTTAAATGTTTTTTATACATTAAGAAGTTATGCTGGTTCTTAACGAGAAAATTATCCAAAGTGCTCTTTAACAGATTAATACGTCAGCAAAAAAGTACATCATTAATTTGGCAGGATCGGGGTACTCTTTAAATAAACCGCGCAGCCGTTCTCAGGAAAAGTTTAATTTGCTAGTCTAAGAAGTCCTTTTGAGCGAGTGAACATGGAACAAAGAACGAAACAAAATCAATCGTTTGTCGTAGGATTACTGCTTGCTGTCCTAATACAGCAAGGTAAGTTCAATTTATCCTCATGTCCTTAGAATATTCTGGTGTTATAGCCGCTTTTGCAGCTAAAGGTAACACGATCATATTTCTGTTTAGCGGTTAAATTTGCCAATCCGTCTCTTATTCAGGTGTTTCAAAATCTATGTCAAATCTATGACGCCTTCTCACTACTGTGGGTTTTTAGTCTAATTGGTTAAGCACCAATCTACAGTGCCGGAAGCTTGGTTTCAATGCGGGTTGATCAGTCTTAAAACATTTGAGCAGATGTTACTGCCTTTCAACGGGGGCGCCGAAGCTTTAAAACCCTGTCTCCCGAGCCAGTCTTGACGGCCAGGCTAAAGTTAACTGGGGAACGATATATAACAATACTGCACAATACTTTCAATAAAGTTCGCTTTAATTCCTTAATCCATAGTTGACTGAGCAAATGTGTTAGATAGTTCTTTAAATATAGCAAGGGAATTTAATACGTATATCTTTTTATTGTTTTCTAGGTAACTGTGGCACGCATAAAAACATTGAAGCCTCCAGTGGCATCATTGAATCTCCCAACTACCCCAAAAACTATGGTAACCTCGAAGCCTGTACTTGGAATATCACTGTTCCCGATGATAACAAGGTTCAGCTCAACTTCACTGACTTTGAAACCGATAAAATTTGGGACGAAGTGTTTATTTGGGACGGACCAGACAAAACTGCTGGTATACTTGGAAAATTTTCTGGAAACGTTGTCCCACCAATTGTAACATCTCATAATCGATGGATGTTAATCGAGTTTACTTCTGATACGTTTATTACGAAGAAAGGCTTCTCTGCTCATTTTACTGCCATTCCTTGCTCAGGTAACTTCTTCCACTTTTTGTTTTTGTCGATAAAAGTAATTTTAATACTAAGTGCAAACTTAGTAAAGGTAATCATATGAACACGACTTTTCTTGTTCAATTTGGAAGTAACCTCTTTGAAAAATACATGTTAAAATAAATGTTACTTTTTATGACATACCGCTACAAGAACAAACTACTTTTTGACAGTATACACAACATGATTACAGGGCAAGTATAGAAATCGTTTAGTTTAAAAGGAACCAACATCGAAGTAATAGCAAGAGTAATCGTAGTCGAGGTTGAAGTCATTTACAAAGTGGTTATCGTAAACGCATTCAAAGTTGTAGTCTTATACGTTCTTACACTCGTATTCAACTTAGTCTTAGTCGTCGCAGTTATAATAGTCGTAGCAGTAGTAGTTAAAGACTAATAGTCTTAGTAGTCGTAGTCACCATAGTAGTCGTAGTCATCCTAGTCCTTGTGTTCGTAGTAGTCGTAATCGTAGTCGAAGTAGTCAAAGTCGTAGAAGTTGCAGTAATCGTAGTCGTCGTAATAGAGGCAACTGTCGCAGTCGCAATTCAAGTCGTCTTAGTCAAATTCGAAGCAATAATCATTGTAGTCACCGCAGCCGTACTAATTGTAGTCGAACGAAAAACCTTGAAGCCATGTACTTAACACACGTGCCTCTATTCACTCGTGTTGATCAGTCTCTCGAGTTGGTATTTCCGGTCAGGCTCATATCAACCGATTAACGATAACATTACTGCACAAGAATTTCAAAATAAATCCCTTTAATTCCTTAAACCATAACTGCTACCTTGTTTATGATAGTTGACAGAGCAAACCTGTTCGCTAATCCTTTAGTCATAGAAAAGTAATTTCATACAAAACCTCTTTACTTCTAGGAAGGTGTGGCGTGCATCAGAACATTCAAGGCTCCAATGGCATCATTGAATCTCCCAACTTCCCCAAAAAGTATGGTAACTTCGAACGGCGCTCTTGGAATATCACTGTTCTTAATGGTTACAGAGTTCAACTTACCTTCACTGACTTTAAAACGGAAGAAGGTCATGACAAAGTGTTCATTTGGAACGGACCAGACGACAGTGCTCCTCTTCTGGGAAAATTTTCTGGAGACGTTGTCCCACCGAAACTAACCTCTCAAAGTCGATGGATGCTTATCGAGTTTACTTCTGATGCTTCTATAACACGTAAAGGCTTCTCTGCTACTTTTTCTGCCATTATTTGCCTAGGTAACACCCTTCCCCTTTTATTTGAGTTGATAAAAGCAATTTAATATTAATTGTTTAGGTTAGTTTAAATTAGTTTAAGTAATCACACGATTTTCTCGTTCAATTTGGGAATAATATCTACGAATGGGTTAGTTGATACTTTTTGAAAAACACACTGGTATATATTACTTTTTATGATATACAAAACAAACGAGAACGAATTACTTTTTCATAGTATAGACAATATAATTGCAGGGCAAGTATAGAAAAAGTTTCTTATTAGTACAAAAGGAACCAGCATCGAAGTATTGACAAGAGTAATTGTAGTCGAGGTTGAACTCATAATCAAAATGGTCATTTCAAACTTAGTCGAAATCGTAGCCTTAAATGAATTCGTATTTGTAATCTTTTTCTACGTTGTCTTAGTTGTAGCAGTTGTAATAATCGTAGGAGTGGTAGTTAAAGTAGTAGTAGCCGTAGTAGTCGAAATTGTCATAGCCGTAGTAATCGTAGTCTTCGTAGTAGACGCAATCGTCGTAGTCGTGTATTCCAAATCGTCGTAGTCAAAATCAAAGCCCTAATCATTGCCATCGTCGCAGCCGTACTAAATATAAACCAACAAAAAACTTGAAAGCTTTCACTCTATTTCTGGTATTGGTCAGTCTCGAGCTTCTGAATCAGTCCCCACCAGCCAGGCTAATATCAACTGAGGAACGGTAACAACACTGCACAAGACTTTTAAAAGTTCGCTATAATTTCTTAAACCATTAATGCTACGCTGCGTATTATAGTTTACAGAGCAAACCTGTTTGCTAGTTCTTTGATTATAGTAAGGGGGCTTTATATAAACGCCTTTCTACTTTCTAGGATTGTGTGGCACGCATCAGAACATTGTAGCATTCAGTGGCACCATACAATCTCCCAACTTCCCTCACAACTATGGTAACTACGATGTGCGCTCTTGGCTTATCACTGTTCCTAGTCATTTAAAGGTTCAAATCAAATTCACTGAGTTTGATACGGAAATAGATCATGACGAAGTTTTGATTTCGGGCGGACCAGACCACAATGCTCCCTTTCTTGGAAGATTTACTGGAGATGTTACCCCACCAACTCTAACCTCTCAAAGTCGATGGATGCTTATCGAGTTTCTTCCTGATCTTAGAATCACAAAGAAAGGCTTCTCTTTTAAGTTTACTGCCGTCCCTTGACCAGGTAACATCTTCCACTTTTTGTTTTCGTTGATAAAATTGATTTTAATACTAAGTGGAAATTTAGTGTAGGTAAGGCACAACCTTTCTCGTTTCTTAGGAAATATTTTGCACCAAAGGTCGAGTTGATACTTTCTGAAAAAACAAATCATTTTATAATACTTTTAAGATTATACCTAACGAAATTACAGGGTAAGTTTAGAAACAGTTTCTAATTAGTTTAAACGTTGTTGCAGAGGGTAAACTAACTCATCTTGTTATCAACAAAAACGATTATGTTGCCGTGGCAACGACTTCCAAAATTCAAAAAGGCAACAGTCAGCCCATGTTTTGGATTTTCTAATTATCATCTAAAAGTTTCAAAACAACTAATATTTACAAACACTGAATTTCTAAGGGAAGCTACTGAATTTGTAAAATAAGAAAAATATTAATCCCAGACATTTGTTTTCAGGCAGAAAGCCGTTTTTGAAATCCAACGACGAGTTTCGTGGTTTCCTGTGATGTTCTCATCAAATAACACTCTGAGAAATCGAGACACTAATTGTAACTTAATTACCTACATGTTTAGGCTTACCTGTAGTGCCTACAGTGATACAAATCTTGTATCTTTATAATGAACAATTAGGACAGCGATCTGAAGTTATATTTTGCATGACAAAGTTAATCATGTTGGACGTGGTATTGTGACCTGTTAAACATTTAAAACCATTAAAGTTCATATTAAGTAAAAAATTGTATTGCTTCAGTGTATAGACCATGCAAAATGAGGAAAAACGGTGAAAACATTTTGCTAAATTCTTTCCTGGCTCTTGAGATATTTACGTTTTTAACTTTCATCTGATGACGTCTTGAGTGCTTCCGACAAATTTGCGTTTTTACAAAACCTGCTGCCAGTCTGTAACATTTGGTTGTATTTTAGCTAAAGTTAGATTATTAATGTATCCGAGGCAGAATGATCACCAGTCCAAGTCTTGCTCAAATCCATCCAAATTTTACGGATTGGCAGCAGATTTTAGAAAAATGAAAATTTGTCGGAATAACTCGTGGCGTCATCAGATGCAGATAAAGCCATAGTACAGTGGATAACGGGTTAACAATGTAGTATACGGATTAACAATGTAGTATATCGGAAAATATAGAAAATAGTGTTTTGCAATAACTTAAGAAATTAAAAAAGGCGATAACTTCAATTTGCTTTTATTGATCTAGGACATGTTTTTTTTATTGCGAATGAGAAACTGGGTGTGCTTATTAAGCCGTTCTTAAAGTTTAGATTGTGAACGTAATATTTTGAAAATTCCATGTACCCAACATATAAGTTTTAAAACAATCATGTTTTGAGTTTACAAATCAGGCTTTTTGAAACGTGAGCAGAGTGTCAGGGACCGCGGAGCTATAGAAAGTGGTGGGCTTTATTCCTACCAATAAGTTTGTCGAAAAGAACATAGAGCAATTGGCCAAAGCATTCACAAAAACTTTTGTTTGGACTTATGGGTATAAACGCATTTCTAGAAATCTCAGAAGTTTGAAAATTCAAAAATTTCCGGGGCACCATGCCCCCGGACCCATCAAGAAACCTCACGCCTTCGACGCTTGTGGTTGATTATGCTACGACTGCAACCCCCCAAATCGAAAACTAAATTAAAGTGACAAAACCAAGAGCTTCACATAAAAGAGTAGAATTTCTAAAACTATTTCGATGCAGATAACTATTGCGCAAAACGGGAAAATTTAACGTGCAACCACCTTTGAAATCCTTACGCAAGTGTTGTAACTTAGTGTTTTTTTCTAATACACGTTGCTGAGTTCTAATGTTCGTAATCTCCTTCAATAGACTTTTTTAAGTCTGGAAATTTCAGTAAGAAGATCGTTTTCACAAGAGGTTCATTAGTCTGTCATGATGTTAAATGAATAAACTAAACATGAAAACAAATGAGAATTTAGGAGCAGAAACTGTACTAAAGTTCGTTCAATCAATCAATCTTTATTATTTGTCCACGGCATATCTCATCAGGTATAAATTCAATTCTAATTAAAAATGTTAATAATCTAACTATTTAACTAATCTAACTACATTTTTAATTCCTAACTACAAAATAATAAAAAAATAAATGAAAACCTCCTTTCCATGAGATCCATGCATTCGATTAAGAATTTATAAGACAGTTTTGCAGCCTGTTTTAAACTCATTTAGGGTACTTGCTTGCCGTAACCCAACTGGCAAGCCGTTCCAAAGCACCGCACCACTATAGCTAAAGCTATTTTTAAGATAGTTAGTGCGGGGCTTTGGATTTACAACTGACTTTTCTTTAAAATAATCGGGTTTATTTGTACATAACGTTTATCCACCCCCGAAATCTTATCATGAAACTGACGCGTTCTTTGCATTATTCCGGTCTGCCCATCCCTTCCGGGTTTTTGGCATGTTAGATCATCACAGTTATGTATAAATAAACCCGTTTATTGTAAAGAAAAGTCAGTTGTAAATCCCTGACGAAGTCTGAGGATCAGACGAAACGCGCAGGATAATAAAAGAATTCAAGCTGTTTCTGAATCTTGTGCTGCTCACTGTTTCCACTTCCGCCGTGGATATTCACAGTTTCCGCCGCAAGAACTCGTTTCGTGCCGTGGGTTCGGTTATTGTTAAGAAATGTCAATGCAACCATACCGATTTCAAAAAAACAAGCAAAAAGTTCACGTAAATTTTGATAAAATTATTGCAAATAACGTCACTGAAATCAATATAATCGCCGCTTTAAATCCTTGGGGTTTTATAAAATGTTCTTGATAAACAGTTACGACACGCGAATTCGTGCTCTAAGACCATGGAAATGACCTAATAGCACTTTGTGTACCCCTTTCAAAAACGTTTGACACATCATAAACAGTAGTCGTTTAAATTTCTTTTTCATCTTCTTTCAGCGTAAATGAGTCGTCCCCCTGACTATTAGCTGAAAACGAAACTTCCCTCGACGGGATATCAATTCAAATTTATCTCACAGTAGAACTTGCCTTTGATACTTTGATTTCATTCGTTTCCTACATGGCAGGCCTTAATGTATTCTCTTTAACAAAATTAATCCTTTGGACTTGAGCGCCATCAACATCAACAGCGGCAATATAATCTCAAATATCACGAAGACATTTTGGGTCGCAATTTGTGTCAATCATAATTTGTCTTTTGGTTGCGATATGGGGGTGCCATTTTTGCAGGGCCCACTTTCTACGAGCGTAATGTTGCTTCGTAATTTCGTAAACTCTGGGAAAGGCCGGCTCTGAACAATGGTACTGTTATTTTTGGCATTAATTGTTTTTGGTTAGCCCGGGGTTTTCATCCCATGACAGAAACGATACATTGCAAGGCAGGTGGAAAATAGTTGGAAGTGAAATGTACAGTGGGCCCATATTAAGCTTTACAGTTCCTTCAGTGGTGGTAAATAAGCATCTTCAATCCAGATTTGGCATGGGGTGAAGTTGTTACAATCTTTGGCTGGGGCATGCATATGAGAATGAGTTACTCTTTGCCACGTATTCCAAGGGAAACCAGACCAATTTTTATATATGCTACTGTTTCTTAATGGTTAGCAGGATAAGCACATGCATTGTTGGAGTCTTTAAGGTTATGTTGAGCAAATGTTGTTGTTAGTTTAGAGATTGTGTTCTATTGCAAGTTATATCTTTGTGAGTTACTAAATGTTTGAGTAGCATTATTAGAGAGACTGTAGTGTGTAATTACGCAAGAGTCATTTTAACTTATGATCAGTGTTGACTTAGTGTTTTTTTCTAATACAAGTTGCTAAGTTCTAATATTCGTAATCTCCTTTAGTGTATTTTTCTTAAGTCTGGAAGTTTCAGTAAGAAGATTGTTTTCACAAGAAGGTTGATTAGTCTGTCATCGTGTTAAATGAATAAACGAAATATGAAAACAAATGAGAATTTAGGAGCAGAAATTATACTAAAGCTCGTTGGAGCGGATCAAAAGCAACTTGGGAGTCAGTACGCCAATGAAACTTGACTGCTCTGCCAATTAGAGCGTGCAGTAGACGGGTGGTTTGAAAGAAACCTTTCAGAAAACTACGGTAGTTCATCTTAAATAATAAAAGACTTCGAGCATTCTTGATTGTCAAAACTGCTTCAATCTTAGGGCTACCTTGTTGTAAAAATTTACGCTCTAAATATTCTGCTTTGTCTAGAGTGGAGTGAAACTGTGAAGACTCTTGTTGTTTATCATTAGCCCGTCTCTTACATATGGGTAACACGAACATATCTGGTTTCTGGATTATGTCAATGTTTTGTCTTCCAAAGTTCACTAAATCATCCTTAAAAGTTCGCTCATTCAAAATACTTGGCCGATCAATATTGTTAGGAATTGTCAATGCAACAATACCAACTTCCAATAACACAACCAAAAAGTTCACGTAAATTTTGATAAAATTGTTGCAAATAACGTCACTGAAATCAATATAATCGCCGCTTTCAATTCTTGGAGTTTAATAAAATGTTCTTGATAAATAGTTACTGTAAGACACGCGAATTCGTGCTCTTCGAGGATGGAAATGACCAACTAGAACTTTTTGTACCCCTTTAAAAAAATTTTGACACATCATAAGTAGTAGTCGTTCCAAATTTCTGTGCATCTTTTTTCAGCCTAAATGAGTTTTCACAGGCGTCCCCCTGACTATTAGCTGAAAACGAAACTTCCCTCGACGGGATATCAATTCAAATTTATCTCACAGTAGAACTTGACTTTGATACTTTGCTTTCATTCGTTTCCTAAATGGCAGACCTTAATGTATTCTCTTTAACAAAATTAATCCTTTGGACCTGAACTCCATCAACATCAACAGCGGTATTATAATCTCAAATATCACTAAGACATTCTGGGTCCCAATTTGTGTCAATCATAATTTGTCTTTTGGTTGCGATATGGGGGTGCCATTTTTGCAGGGCCCACTTTGAACGAGTGCTGATTCGTAGTTTCTTAAACTCCGGGAGCTACAGAACATTTACCTTTTTTTTCTTTCTAGGATTAGTACAAGTGTTTGAATAAAACACAGGTTTATCGTTTACTTGAAAGGCTCCCATGCTTAATTTGCCAGTCGGTTTTCATGTGCATGAGGAAGGTTACTGTGAGCCCTCTTTAGTTTTCCTGTTGTTGCGTACTGGGCTGCTGATACGTTCCGCGCTGAAAATCTGAAGGATGCAAACTAAAGCACGCTGCACGATTTTGAAACAAAATTCTGTGGTCACCACATGCGCGCCTATTACACATAGAGGCCTTGTGCTCAAGTATTTTGTAGTTAAAACATCTTGGAGATCAAAACGAAATCTAGTGCTACAATTGAAACGATGCCTTAATTATAAAGTATTGATTCGGTTTTTCAGAGACCTCATCTGTTTTTGCATTGCCTGAAAATCTTTTTCGTATGTTGATGGCTGGTTACAGTTTTCCAAGTGCGGCGCAGGTGCCTGAAATGCCGCTGTTGGTTTATATTATAGACGGAGTCGGAATTTTTGACCACACGAACATTTAGGTCTTTTAACTGTGGCAGTATGGCATTAACCGATCAAAAATCGGAGTCTAAAACAGAAACATCACTGTAAGAAGCTCAGCCAGCAACTTAGCTTTAGAACTAGAACGAGCAAACAATTTGAAAAAGTTAAAAACGTACACAAATTTATCTATTAGAGTGAACGTAAATAATGAAGCCATGGAACATAGATAATGGTTAACAATGTAGTATATATCCGAAAAAGTAGAAATAAGTCTTTTTGCAATAACTTAAGAAGCTTAAAAAAGGCGATAACTTGAATTTGCTTTAATTGATCTAGGACATGTTTTTTTATTGCGAATGAGAAACTGGGTGTGCTTATTAAGCCGTTCTTAACGTTTAAATTGTGAACGTAATATTTTGAAAATTCCATGTACCCAACATATAAGTTTAAGAGAATTATGTTAAGAGTTTACGAATCAGACTTTTTGAAACGCAATCAGAGTGTCAGGGACCACGGAGCTATAGAAAATGGTGGGCTCTATTCCTACCAATAAGTTTGTCGAAGAGAACTACAGCAAATGGCGAAAGCATTCACAAAAACTTTTGTTTGACTTCTGGGTATAAACGCATTTCTAGCAATCTCAGAAGTTTGAAAATTCAAAAATATTCGAGGCAGCATGCCCCCTCGGACTCATCAAGAAGCTCACGCCTTCGACGCTCGTTGGGTCGTAATATGCACGACCTTAGCTCCACTCCCCCCTTCTCTCCCCCCAAAAAATTGAAAACTAAAAGTGACAAAACCAAGAGCTTCACATAAAAGAACAGAATTTCTAAAACTATTCCGAAACATATTACTATTGAGGAAATTAATACTATACACTTATGAATGTAGTCTGTATCTACTTTCAACACTAATGCATGCATCATAAGATGCCTTACTCTCTTTGTTCGCAATGGAATATTCGAGAAGGCAACCTTGTTATTTTTCTACTAATACCAATGTTGCCTAACACACTAATTGTGTTTACGGGAAGACATATTGCGGTTAACAGAAATCTAAATGTTCTCTTAAATCACCATATACTTAAGCTGTGGATCTTCCTACTTGAAACTCACATTCGCCAGCTCTTTTAGTACGTGAGCAATCTGAAGGTGACCAGATTAGCGCAATATACCACTTGCGTTTGGTTTTTAATGAAACCTTAAATCAGTATTGCTATTAGGATTAAGATAAATAAGTTAATGCGAATTCTACTAATTCTAATATATAGTTTGTAACACATTCAAGCAACGTGCATACAAAAGATAGGAAACAAAACTGGTTTTAAGGACGAGCCGTTGTGGGACATTAGGTGTGACGCGACTATATATAAGATAACTTAATAATATCGTTCACGACCTTAGCGTGGTAATAGGGACAATTAGCGACAATCAAACTAAATTAATGAAAGAAAATGAGTAATCAAGAACCAGTTAAGGACTCATTTCCGCGATTTAATTGTTTTTCTTTACGTCTAGAAGTTATGCTGTTTCCTTATCGAGAAAATTATCTAAAGTGCTCTTAACAGATTAATACATCATAAAGTTGGCTGGATCGTGGCACTCTTTATATAAACCGCGCAGCCGGTCTCAGGAAAAGTTTAATTTGCTAGTCTAAGAACTCCTATTAAACGAGTGAATATGGAACCAAGAACGCAACGAACTCAATCATTTGTCGCAGGGTTAGTGCTTGCTGTCCTCATACAGCAAGGTGAGTTCAATTCAACCTCATGTCCTTAAAATATTCCAATGTTATAGCCGCTTTTGCAGCTAAAGGTCGCATGATTATATTTCTATTTAGCGGCTAAATTTGCCACTCCGCCTCTTATTCAGGTGTTTTAAAATCTACATCAAATCTATGACATCTTCTGACTTCTGTGGGATTTTTAGTCTATTTTTAGGTCTTAAAACATTTGAGCAGAAATTACTGCCTTTACGCCTTGGGCGCCGAAACTTTAAAACCCTTATCCTGTTTATCGTACAAGGTTTTAGATTTGCATACCCTGTTTATGAACTTTTGTAATACTATAGCGACAACATGTTTATGATCGAAAAAAACCTGAAGTCTGCCGATTCAGTCTTACCCGCAAGGCTAATGATGACTGAGAAACGATAACAATGCAGCACAATACTTTCAATAAAGTTCGCTTTAATTCCTTAAACCATAAATGCTACACGGTTTATGATAGTTGACAGAGCAAACCTGTTCGCTAATCCTTTAAATATGGAAAGGGAATTTCATACGTAAATCTCTTTGTTATTTTCCAGGATGGTGTGGCACGCATCAGAACATTGAAGGCTCCAGTGGCACCATTAAATCTCCCAACTTCCCCAAATACTATGATAACCAAGATGACTGCACCTGGAAAATCACTGTTCCTGATCGTAACAGAGTTCAGCTCACCTTCACTGTCTTTGAAACGGAATTATTTTCGGACGAAGTAATTGTTAGGAACGGACCAGACAGAAATGCTCGTTTACTTGGAAAATATTCTGGAGACATTCTCCCACGAATTATAACATCCCTAAGTCGTTGGATGTTTATCGAGTTTAATTCTAGTATTATTAATGCAAAGAAAGGGTTCTCTGCTCACTTTACAGCCATTCCTTGCGCAGGTAACATCTTCTATTCTTTATTTTCGTCGAAAAAACAAACTTAATACGAAGTGGAAAATTGATATAGGTGTTCACACGACTTTTCTCCTTCAATTTAGAAATAATTTCTACGAGTTGGTTAGTCGATACTCTTTGAAAAAATAACATGATTAGATATTACTTTTTTATGACATACAATACACACGAGAATTAATTAACTTTTAATAGTATACACAACATTATTACAGGGCAGATATAGAAATAGTTTCTTATTAGTTTAAAGGAACTGGCAGCGAAGTAATAACAAGAGTAATCGTAGTCAACGTTGAAGTCATAATCAAAGCGGTCATAGTAAACGTAGTCAAAGTCATAGTCTTGCACGTAATCGTATTGGTAATCGTATTCCACGTAGTCTTAAATGTCGCAGCTAAAGTAATTGTAGCAGTAGTAGTTAAAGTAGAAGCCGTAGTCGTCACAGTAGTCCTAGTCGTCCTAGTCGTTGTATTCGTAGTAGTTGTAATCATAATCATAGTAGTCGTAATCGTAGCAGTTGTAGTAATCGT
>JANVCF010047783.1:0-14986 GCA_025388745.1 Hydrozoanthus gracilis
GAAAAAGATACTAAAGCACAAAAAATTTCTAACCTGAGAATTATGTCTTTAGCAGCGAGTTAAAAATAGTTTCTGTCCACCCGCTCGCTCGCCCACTCATACTGCTATGCCTTTGTTATGAATATACTATATATGTCCGCTGCCTTTTTGAAAAGGTTTTATATAACTTTTCGATAATTCTACGTTCCTCTAACGTAGCTAAAGCAACAAATTGCAAAACTTGAAACTGTTATTTGTTGATACGGACTGGGTTTAAGCTAAAAACACTTTTAGAGTAGGGGCACTTGTTAGTCAAACATTAAAGTAAACATGCGAAAACTTACAGATATACAGATACAATATTCCAAGTGTAAGTGTAATCGTTTGGAGTGAAGCTCGAGATGATCTTTTCAAAGGCGACTTATTCTATTTGCCCCTTCAATATTGTTCGATTTTCTTAAATTCATCTTGTTCAATACGCAGAGCTACATGTAAACTGTTCGACGACATACTAATTTTGAGTGGGAAAACGGCTGTTGCTCTGATTATATGCCTTGCTCATTTTAATTATCAAAGCTACAAGTAGGTAGTTTTTGTGGAAAACTCAATGTTTACAGAACAGCGCCTCCCTAGCAATTTCTTTATAAGATTCCTTACCGAGAGCTACTATAAAATTGCTCCAACCGTTATGATAATGGATAGTTAAAGGAAGCGAGTGAGAGACCCGATGTTACGTCATGGAAACTCAATTGTTCGAGCCACTTGATGTCAATCACACCATAGTTTATACAAGCAGTGGCTTTAAGGTTGGTAATCAAAACAAAAAGAGGCATTTAATTGAAGCACTCGCTTTTTTATTTTCTTAAAGACGAAATGCTTTGTCTTTTATCTATCCTTCAAAATATTTCTGTGTTTCTTATTAGTTTTATCGGACAAGTGACTGCACGCCTCGTTTACACTGGAACATGATTTACTGCAAGATTGAAAATTATGACCTAAAAAAACTGCTTAGCATTATGTGAGAAATAAGTAGTAAAAGCACTCGGAAAAAAGCCAAGGAAACTAACTTGTTTGATTTTTGATACGTTTTTTTGTTTCATCTAATTGGAAGTTTACGAATACTGTTTTTTCTGAAGAACTTAGCTTGTTGTCCCTAAGAGCTAGAGAGTGCCGTGTCATTTCCAAAGCAAGCTATCGTTAAAACCTACTTAGCTCCCATGGGAGCAATTGCAATTTATATTACTTAGATTTCTTGTTTTCAGTTCTCAGGCTTATGCCGGCTGGAGGTTGTCTTCCAAACAAACTTTTCCCGTTCTGTGAAAACCATCTGGTGCTGTATCGCAGATTGGCCGAAATTGTGAATGGCTGCATACACAATCCGAGTCGACGTTGCATGACTCCCATAGATTGCACGTAATTTCACGCTTGACAATCTCCTTTAAAGTCAAAACGTTTCCTGGTGAGTATATTGCTTCCTTAACTTAAATTTCTAGCCTGCTTTACGGTTAACATTGATTAATTGATGTATTGCTAACAGCGTTGTCAACGCAAGGATGACACCGTTGACAAAAATATCAACGAATGTAACAATAACAAAAAACTTTTCATAATGGAAACGGTAACGATGGCAAGAATCGCAAAATTGCTTGAAAGCGACAGCAGTAAGTGCATAACATTGAAGACAAAGACAATAGCAATAGCTACAGCAGCATTGTTTACAAGAAAAACAAGATATTGGTAATAGAAACGGTGATAACAACAACAACAAACAAAAACAGTTTTGAAAGCGATAGCAATAACAACGTAGACAATGACGACAGTGATAACTGCTGAGCAGCATTGATAACAAGATAAACAAGATATTGGTAATAGAAACGGTGATAACAACAACAAACAAAAAATAGTATTGAAAGCGACAGCAATTGACGATTGCGATAACTACAGCAGCATTGATAACAAAATAAACAAGATAATGGTAATAGAAATGGTGACAACAAACAAAAACAGTGTTGAAAGCGGTAGAAATAACAACGAAGACAATGACAACAGCGATAACTACAGCAGCATTGTTAACAAGATAAACAAGATATTTGTAATAGAAACGGTGACAACAACAACAACAAACAATTAAAGTATTGAAACGATAGCAATAAATAGTGGTTTTCATAGGATTTTTAACCATCGGTGATCGTCTGCGTTATGTTCTCGATATACGGAAACACTCAAAACACTTGTCTGAGACACTCGATCTGAATGATCGGCAGATTCAGTTAATCTAATTTCCCGACCATTACGACTGCGCTGATAAAGAAAGATTTTAATAGGATCACATCTCTGGGGCAGTCTGCGACAGTCGCCGACATACAATTGTTCCTCTTAAATCACGTGTAAGAAACTGTCCAATGAGAACTGAAAAAAAACCCTCTCTAACGTGGCTCTTTAGTTCATTAATTAGAAAGTGAAATTGACGGCGGCCTTGTCGTTGAATAATTCCCTTACCCAGAACTTATGTCTTCTTTTCGACCTTTTTCTTCTTTGCCGTAGTTTCATATAACTCAGAAGGAGGGCAGCTTGAAAACTTAGCTATTTCTTTTTGCTCAACACGGCCATTTTTTTATTCCCTCACGCACCAGAGCTTTAGGTTCGCTAAGACTTGTGGGACTCATCAATCGCAGACCGTCGCCGATCGTTACAGATCATATGGAAACCAAGCTTAACAACGAAGACGATGACGAAAGTCGTTTCTATGCTTAGTATGACATAAGCCTAAAATATCAAATATATGAGTAGATCTTTAATCATTAAGCTACCATACCTGGTGTTTAAAGCTTATAAAACGGCAACTTAATCGTAATATATAGTTTTACTTACGTAGTTCCTTTTCATGGGTAAACCATAAACAGCAGCAATTAGAACCAGTAGAAAAAGTTGCGACTTCATTATGAACTGCGGAAAGAACAAATACATTATTAACCTCTTGGCCATGAAAATTGAAGCTCACGAAAGAAGTATACATACAAAAAAATTCGACCAAAACTTGACATTGTCTGAAAATAATTCAAGCTACTTTGTGTAGTATCTTTAACCCGGTGAAAAATTGCCTCATTAGAATTCTAAGCAAATTTGATTTTTAGGGCTAAATAACCCAGTTAATAGTCGGAATACAGAAAACTAAGCAAATACAATTTACACAGAAAATTTGTCAACCTTTGTGTTACCTTAATAATGTCAACGGTGGGGTATCGAGTTTTGTTCTTCAATGTGGACATTCGAACCAAAAGTAAATGTGTCTTCAAAGTAAAAACAAAGCAATTCAAGCTAATTCAATTTAGGATGCAATTGGAGGGGAAAATGCCACAGTCGCATTGAAAATGGAGGCCAGTTTAATTCTTAGGGCAATAGTAATTGCGTCAAAACAGAATACAGAAAACATAGCAACCAAAATGTGAGATTGTTGTAAAACTTGAACCAGTAAGTTAAAGTGCAGACTGATACATAGCAAAGAACTTAACCACCGTGTTACCTTCTGATGTTGCGTTCTGTCACTGTTGGTTTGTCTCACGCTTTAGACCTTCGAACCAAAATTATATGTTTGGGACCTCTACCCTTCTGAAGAAAAGAAAAACATGCTTTTAAGCCTCATAACGCTCAGTGGTGGATAACAATGAGTTTTGGTAACAAAGAATGGTGCGAGCAATTTCATTTTACTCACCAAGTTTGCTTGTTTTCTCGAGTTTATGCCTTGTAAGATTGGAACTTTGGCAGTTTTAGCTGGTTCACTCGGCTACTAGTTCAAATCTTCATTGACTTCAACTCAGTAGGTACCCAGCATTTATACCCTCCCTAAGTTAAATCGCTGGGTCCAACATCAGCGCGTGCTCGCGGGCGGACAGCTCATTCTCTGGAATATTTATCTACAATCTAGTGCAAGCTTTGATTGACACCTTTCGTATAAACATTATCTTTAAGCTAAATTCAGCCCAACATATTATTTTCATGACCTAACAAAAGAGGTTGTTGGTATTTGCTTCATTGCACTGCATATTGGAACAAAAAGAAGTTCCTAAGAGGTTTTGATACCAAATAAAACTGTAGAATTTCTTACAACACTGAATCATATACATTTTAAAAGCAATTAGTGTGTTTAATGTTTGACGATACTTATACATTTCAGCGTGCAAATTCTTTCATGCAAACGAAAAATTGATAAGGTTGTTATTGTTCGCAATGAAACTATTCAACCTTTGTGATTGATCAGTAGTTTTCAATAAGAAAATGATCCGTTGCGTGGTTGTAGACAAACAACAACTTTTCAATATTTATTGATACATTTTTTGTAAAGGAAGCGGTAAGTGTAAGTAGTCTATATTAAAAAGGCTTTTGTCGTTACTTTATCTTTAGGATTCACTGTAAGGTTCCAACGCGATACACGAAATGATTAGGATTTACACAAATTACTTGGTCAAGTAAACCAAGCCGGTCTGTCGCACATGGGCGGGCCTCGACGAATAAAGAACGTGGATTATGTCTGCTCAGAAACAACATCAATAACAACAGCAACATGACACTGTAAGCAATTAGTAAACAATCAGGTTGGGAACTCTGTTTCTTGTAGAAAGCCAATACACAATTTATTCTAGAGCTAATTTTCAAATCAGATTAGAAATGGAAGAACGTTCCAGAAACACTCCTGAAAAACTCTTACTCAAAGTAGTAGTTTGTATCCCTTCAACTTAGACAACAATAGAAGTGTTAAGGTGTGTATTTCTCTTGCTATTATTCTTTTTTGCAATTTCGTGCAATTACAGTTGTCCAGAGCCTTTTAATTTGCTTTAGGTTTTTCTTATGTATGTGACTCAGAGAAGAAGCAGCGTTAACGTTTGATAAACTTTTACACATAGAAACACACAATCAAAATGATTAAACACGTTAAAATTTTGAAGCTTAAACAATACCTTTTAGCTATAAATTTTGCTATATATTTTTCCGAGGTGGGCATTTTCGTTGAAATTAATTCCTGTCGAAGTTCCGGATTATTCTTAAACCACATATAACCAGCTAAGAATTTATTGTCCAGTTTTGCTTTGTTACCATTTCTGACAGTCACAATTTTTCACTCGAATGTCGGCTAATTTGTGATGTCAAAGCCTTTCCATTCTAAATGAGATTTTAAAAAGAAACAAATTGACCTAATTGTCGTGTAATGTAAACAAACTGCTAAGACTTCAGTATGCTTTCATAAAGCCAATCAAGATTGCAAAGTATAGCTCTTCATTGTTATTTGGCAGCAACCTGCGGAAGCGCTTAGCTATAAGACCGAGTAGTTTGTTTTTGTTTTGGTTGATCGATACAGCAAGAAATTGCAATAAAGAACTATTGGAAGCTTTAGAAAGTTGGTAACAAACTAATGTAATTTCTAATTTTTAACTTAGCCACCATTTTTAGGTTCATATCAGCCAGCGTTCTGCTGGACCTTGACAAAGTTTAAGAGTTTAATATCGTGTCACCTGCTTTTCCTTTTTGTCTATTTAATATGTGAAACAGCTTGTATTCAAACTTGGCGAACGTGAGCCCCAGGTTATTTGTAATGTTCGGTTTTCAGTGAATGCTTCACGCTAAGTTTAACTTAATGAAATTGCACTGTTTAACATTGGCATTTATCTTTTAGAACTCATTGAAAACTGAAATACATGTTGCTTCCATGTCGGGCACGAAAGCAGCAGTGGAAGGGAAGTCACGCAAAACGTTTGACAAGAGAAATGTTGTTTATTGCGTCCCACGTCTTTGGCCAAATCAGTGGGTTAAACCAAAAACCATCAAGGCAAGTCAACGTTAAACAAGTTGTACAAAAGTTTAGTGATTTTATGTTTTTCAGTATTAGCCAACGCAACTTCTTTTTTGGGGTAAAGGATCTAACTCTGTATTATAGTTGCATGAATGCCGGCTGAAATCTGCAATTCTAATCCAATTTACGTCAACGAAGAGGAATATCGTACGAAAAAATGTGTCATCATGGAAGAAAAAATAACTTAAAAAAATAAAAATTGATAAAAGCGTAAAAAATATCGTTAACATGTTATTGTTATTTCCTTTTAGAACGTCCGAACTTAGATCAAATGGTTAATAATAGCAATAATTTTAGAAAGATCGGTCCACCGGTGGACTAGTTAAGTACACCTATTAACGCATATTGTGCGAAGCTTGTCAGATTATCTTTGAACCCAAGTTAATCCTTCTTATTGATATTGCAATTAACTTTTTCTAACCAGCTAAGTTGAGAGGTGTATGAAGCTGCTGAGCAAAGTTTGACTCTAAGCCCAAAGAAGCAGAAACCATTTTTGAAACTTCTGTAATCTTTTATACAAAAACACCAATGTATATTTTACTGAAGCCATCATCATGCTGAAAGATAAATGTTGTTCTCTATATAGCAATGACGAAAACAACCTGAGAGAGTTTGAAAATGGCTTGTCAAAACCTCATTGAAAACTAAAACACCATGTCAGTCTTGACCGTTCGCCTCAGATTTGCCAGTTTTACCAAGCAAATTTAATGAAAAAGAAAGTAAACTACTATGTTTATGTTTTCGGTTAGATTGTTTCAGTATGCAAACTTTTTTGGCCTCTTTATTACAAAAACTTCAGCAGCATCCAACCTTGAACTCAAGATTTGCAACTACTTGCAAAAACAGAAAGCTGTAGGCATTTAAGTAAAGGATGTACGTTATACGTATGGAAGCTTTGTCTTATTCAAGATAACCTATCTGTAAAGCACAAAAAATCTGCACTCATGCATACAAAATGGTTCCTGCTCTTCATACCAAGAAACGAAGATTTGGTCGCTACATTACGATTTTGTTATGTCAATTTACATAGTTATGAGCTCAATGAACTCATTTTTCATGCCTCTCTTTAACCATTTTGGCGTTTCAGCTGTTTTAAGTTTTTATTCATTGACCATCAGTGAACCGAAATAATGTAAGCGTTTATCTCTGGCCACAACAAGAAGAAAAACGAATGAAGAACTATATATATGGCCTTGTAATACTGATTTTCATGAGAAATTTCAAGATTCGGACTCTTCCGAAAAAGTTTTTTCTGAACAGAATACAGTAAAAACTTGTTTACAGATCAACACCACTGGAAAGTCTTTTTCTTTATCGTGCAATTTCCTGTGTAACAGCAACGTAAGAATGATGAGACAATCACTGCCAAAAATTAGTTCCATTTCATGCGGTAAGAAAGCTTGCTATAGCCGCTTAACTTTCTCACTCGTGTAGCTCTTGGGCTGCTATTGTTTAGGGCCAAGCTTATAGTTTATGGTGTGTACCAGAACTCTAAACAAGTTTCGTGTGGCCCAGGGATCAATGAAGTTAAAAAATGTTCTTACTTGAGTGACTGTTACAAAAAGGATTATCGCGTTTTTTTTTAAGAAAGTCGATTGTCCACAAAGGTTTATAGGTTATTCCCGCCTTCGTAAAGCTGGTTAGTTATCTGAAGCATACATGACTGAAAGGTAAAACGGTTTTCCGCAGTTAGGAAAGCATCTGTTGCTACTGATGTTTGTTAAATTTGACACCGCTGGAAAGTTCTTTTCTTTTTCGTACAATTTCCTGTAACAGCCACGTACGAATGATGAGATACTCACTGCCAAAATGATAGTTTAATTTCATGCTTTTTTAGGGCCAAGCTCAGTCTATACGTATACCAGAACTCTAAACAAGTTTTATGTGGCCCAGGGATCAATGAAGTTGAAAATTTTCTTACTTCAACGAATTTAAAAAAGATTATCGCTTTTTTCTTTTAAGGAATTCAATTGTCTACAAAGATTTATAGGTTGTTACAGCCTTCATACAGCTGGTTAATTATCTGAAGCGTACATGACTAAATAGTAAAATGGTTTTCCCGCAGTTAAAAAGCATCTGTTGCTACTGATCTTTGTTAAATTTGGAGTTGATTCATTAAACTTTTTGAAAGTACTTAATTAATGCAAATTCGCATTGCTGAAACACAAATGTTTGCGTTTTTCCTTTAGTGTAAAGAAAAGCATAATAACCTCTGTTATTCATCTGAAGATAACACTTTTTAAAATTTCATTTAAGGCGTTTTGGATACTCATATAATATAACATAATCTGAATTCCCCCTAGCTGAAAATAAAAACACTGAGCTCCTCTCTTCTTCATCCCGTTCTTTTTCATTGCTTACACAGCCATTAAGCACTCACATTTTAGGTATGTTACACTGAATTTGACTATAAACCATTCATCTTCATGAATCTTGCATGAACAAGACGATCATGTTTTGCTAAAAATGGTCTTCTGTTGTTATCATAAACTTTATTTTGGTACACAAATTGCGCTATGAGCCTTAAAAAGTTTCTTCCTGTGACCTATTTCCTTTCCAGTTATATGTAGTAATTTTTGTGTGCACTTTTCTAGTTGCTGTACACAACAGTTTGTACCCTTCGGTATTTTGTTGTGGTAGCAACCCATATTGACCTGCTTTGCCGTGCCCAATACAGTTGTCAAAAATATCATAACTCCCTAAATTCATATTGCAAGATATCACGCAACAGCGCCATGGCCTTACCAAGTAGATTGCTAACTACGCGCGAAAACAACGGCTTGTTAACCTTCCTTTGACGCATTAAAAACGGTTTATCTTCCTTTGACGCATTCACTAGCTACAACATGGGAAGTTGGTGGTTTCTATACAGGACTGTATACATTGTTCATGTCAGTAAACAACGAACCAATTCTCTTAAAATGGGGCATAAAGTGCTAAAAGTGGCTGCCCGTTTATCTTCTTTCAGTGTTAAGGTTTTACAGAATGGTACGTACAAGCAATTCTTGTTTCAGCATGTAACTAGAGAAGTACAGCGCTATATTTCTGCTATATTTCAGGAGGAAATTGTTAACGCCGCGTCCGAAATGTTCTAAAATATCTTGCAAGCAAAGAACACCATGCACACTCAATCATTCTATACCAGAAGTTCCTATCCATCTCAATAAGATAAAATTAAGGTTTAGAACAATGGTAATACTAGTTAGAACCGTTCTAAAATAGTTAAATGTTTTGATAACTTTCATTTGATATTTGTTAGCAGTCTTGACGTTCGCCGAATACAAGAATTATTATCTTTGCTAAAAGGCTTGCTCAACCAAAAAGCTACTCAAAAAAGTTTATACAAAGTCTTTGACAAAAACTGAAAACATAATTTTTGTTTGATTTCAGTTTTAAACTTGAGTTAATTGTTTTCAGTTCGGAGGAAAATGTTCGGCTCGTCTTGTTTTATGTTCCAATACGAGAGAAACCTTTAATCCGGCTTGATTGTGTTGTTTTCGGTGTTAAAGTGACACTCTGCAGTTTTCCAGTTCTCCATCGGTTTTCCGAGATCAAGCTTCGTACAAACAGTATCCGACCAATGAGCAGAAATGTTGGCCCAAGTGGTATTAAGAAATGAGCAAGAAGATCAGGCAATATCAGAGTAGGTTCTTTTCGGCTGTTGCACATGCATATTTTTTTAATTGGAGATTAGAGATTTTTGCAAGACAGCTTACTTAGGAGACTTTACAATAAAACTATTGGAAAACTATGCTGAATAGAGAATAATCTCACTCAAAAATGCATTTTTTCATTGTTCTTTAAAAAGAAATACGATGCTTTAAAGGTTCGTAGCAAAGCATGATAACTCCCAAAACAATATTTTCAGTGAAAATTGTGTTGAAACTTATATATCAGAACTGAATGTACGTGTTGACCGAAATTAAAAGTCCGCAAAGAGCTTACGGAATTTCAGAGCGCGGAATCTGAGTTTAGCAAGAATTGTAAATTGGTTTTTGTGAACACTTTGCTAAAGATAAAGATGTGTAGTCACTTTTTCGTTAACGTTTTCATCAGATTTAAAGATTGTCTGACACGTATCTCAGACACAATCAGTCAAGAGCTTTAAAGAACTGCAGTGAGCGGAACCAGGGTCCTCAAAGACGTTAAGTGCTTTGAAAGAGATTAGGGAAAAAGCAGCAAGATTTGTTTCCTTTACAGACGTTTCTTCCTGAATTAAATTGACGTACTAGTTGAGTCACAGAATAACTATGACTATTAACTATTGTGTTTTTGTGTGGAGCAAGCATTTATTGTTATACTTATATGGGTAAAGTGCTAGCAGGAGAAACTTTCAACTTTTAGCTTTGTGCTGTGAGAAAGAAAAACCCACAAGGACTAGCCGAAACTTTTGTAACATCGTTGTTTAGAGAAACAAAAATCAAGGTTTCCTTTATGCTCAGATGAACCAAAGAAAGTTTCATCACATTTTGGCAAACACAGCCAGATCTGAATTCATCTGGTTAAGTTTTGAATTCAACAACCCTGCATGAAAGTGTTTAAGTTATCTTGATAATTTTTGTCAGCAAGAATACTCTGGATGCAAGAAATCAAAAGTTTTTCTTGTTCTGTGTTTTGTTCTATACACTCTACTCGAGACACCTTTTAAGTTCAATTCAAACCTTACAGCAACGTGTATTTCGGTCTTTTTGCATGCATTACGATCAAATACTAAAACAACCGAGACTGTTATAAAGAAGATTAATGATTTAACACCAAAGCGTAAACTCGGTTAATAGAAGATTACATAATGTGAAGCAAAACATGGCTGTTTAATCTTTTCGATTCAAACATACATAAAAAACTTATTCCCACGTTAAAACGAACTGAAGGTTAGGAGTATTTCAAAGCACTTGTGGTCAAACAACATTATGCTTGTTAAGCTTTTTTAAATGGTTTGGAGTCGCGACAACCTTTTTTTCATCAATTCCACTGCGCCAATATTTGGGTATGTACATGAACAGTGCTTATTTTCTATCGACCGTTTATAATTTCTGTGGATTTCAAATTCATTTCTTCCTTTCTAATGTTGCAGCCCTAAACCGCTTTTTCTATTACTAAGACTATTTTGTGAATAGGTGGACTGCATGCCAGTAATTAAACTGGTAATAATGCTTCGCTTATTCAGGACAAGACCCTAAATGACGCTAAATAAGAATAAGACATCTTCACTTTTAGTTTTTCTTATTTGTGCAACGAGTGACTAAATGCTTAGAAATACACAGCAAAAAAAATTACAACATTGCCGTCTCAGGATGTAATCAATATCCGTTGTATCAGGTTCTTTAATAGAAACATTACCACTTCTGCAATCTGTTCAAAAACTGATCTTAACGTTTTGTAAATGTTCATAAAAGTTTTATAATATTTTAACAATTATGTTTTTTATATCATTCACTACATGCCTTTCAATTAGTTTGCACGTGCACGTGAATTAAAAAAGAATTTTGAAGTTATAAAGAACGAGTAGAAATATGAATCAACGCAGTAGAAATCTTAGAAGGACCGATATCGGTATGATGCATCGAGACGAAGAAAAAGTACAAGAAGATCCTGTGTTGTTTAAATCTTGTCGCAACAGCCAGTGTATACCTTTCCATTAACCCAACATCCGTCTCGTGTCCTCATGATACATAGAATGGTAAGAATCAAAGCTAAACTAGTTTTTCTTAACTTTGACAGAAAACGGAAAAAGCTAAATAGCATTTTTTTCCTTCGTAATAAAGTTGAAGTTTGCTTAATCGTTTACAAGGTTGTTTGCATTTTTATTCATTTATTCTGACTGATAAATGATTTAACCAATAGTGATTAGTTTGCCGTTTCTTTGTTTTTAGCGTTTCGAATTGGTCAACGGAGCGCATAAACCACAGACGACACCTTCCTGCCTCCATGGAAGAAAATCATATCAAACCTTAATTTGACAAATGCGTTAACTTAAGAACAACTCATTTTCACAACAAAATCCGACAAACCAACGGTACACAGTTTACACTATTTTGTACTAACTTTTTTTATTGCTGCTCTGTTAGCTCAATAAACAATGCAAAAGAACAATGATCAAAGGTTGTGATTAGTTTTAACGTATTCAATCCCAATACTGCAGTGACAAAGCAGTTGATAAGGTAGGGCAAAAAGAGTCATTTAGGATAAAAGAAATAAAACAAACAAACACTTTTAGCTATGAATTAAGTTCAAGAAAATTATTGTAGCATCCAGAAACCCTCAACCTCTACATTGAGTTAGACGCTGGAGACGCGTACTAACTTTTAAAAAATTGAAACCAGTACCTTTGTTTCCGTCTCTGTGTAAATGATTTGCTTCGTCACTATTACCATGTAGTTATATTGAATAAACTCTTGTCAGTTAAACGCAAAATAAAACTAGCTCTTTACTTGTTCAAGACGTTCCGATTTGTGCGGAGACTGCAGTGACAAAGCAGTTGATAAGGTAGGGCAAAAAGAGTCAATTAGGATAAAAGAAACAAAACAAACACTTTTAGCTATGAATTAAGTTCAAGAAAATTATTGTAGCATCCAGAAACCCTCAACCTCTACATTGAGTTAGACGCTGGAGACGCGTACTAACTTTTAAAAAAAATTGAAACCGGTACCTTTGTTTCCGTCTCAGTGTAAATGATTTGCTTCGTCACTATTACCATGTAGTTATATTGAATAAACTCTTGTCAGTTAAACGCAAATTAAAACTAGCTCTTTACTTGTTCGAGACGTTCCGATTTGTGCGGAGATTTAAGTAGTTTGATGGCTTCTTCCTTGAAAATAAAGTAAGTACTGTATGTAAGCAAATAGTTAATGGCTTTCTTATACCTGTTTCGTCTTTCTGTTTGAGACTATGCTTTGTTTAATCTTGGTATTTAGGATTCTATGTCAGGTGTTTACGGGCAACAGGATATAAAAAAAAGACTATAGGAAGGGTTCAAGAAATGATGAAAACAGGCAAAAAAATTTACCTTCCACCCGTCCATTAATGAACTCCTTAGAAACATCAGTAGCTAGATACAGTTTTAATGCTCAGTTGTTCTCAGTTGTTCTCTAGACGTTACTCTACTTAAAATGAAAAAACAAAACACGTTGAAAGCTTCTTTATCTACAATGCTGTTACACGTGTATACATACGCAGTATGCAAGATAAAGTTTTTTTTTCTTGCTCAAGAACTTTCAGTAAGTTTTGGTCTTTTAGTCTGTTTTCAAACCTTTGCAAGGTCCAATGGTCACAGTAATATTGATGTCAACATTTTTTACTGGCATTAGTAGCTTTCTCATGCACAGAACCTAAACAGTTGGTTAGACTGTAGTTGTTATGAATTTCCAGTATTTCACTGCAACAATTGGTAAAATATCGAGATAACATGTACGTATAGAAAGGGATTTTATTTTCAAATTTCATTTTTGGTTTTCTAATGCAATTTTATAACCTAATATCAAGGAATGACTTAACAAATTTTATAGTTACTAGAAAACTCGGTAAAGGGTTTGGGGTTATTAAGGTTAAGATAACGTTCGATATTGCCCTAAACCATTTTTACTGGCATCAGTTGCTTTTTTTATGCACAGAACCTAAACAGTTGGTTAGACTGTAGTTGTTATGCATTTCCAGTATTTCACTGCAACAATGGGCAAAACACCGAGATAACATGTACGTATAGAAAGGGCTTTTATTTTCAATTTTCATTTTTGGTTTTCTAATGCAATTTAATAAGCTAATATCAAGGAATGACTTAACAAATTTTATAGTTACTAGAAAACACTCGGCAAAGCCGTTTGGGGTTACTAAGGTTAAGATAACGTTCGATATTGCCTTATAAATCACTTTCAGCGGCAGTCACGTAAACTCTTAAAAGCTCCGTTGTTATCGACTTTAAGTTTTCAGAGTAGTGATACCAGCTAGACAAAATATTGCGGAAAAAACCGCCGCAGCAATATTCAACTAAAGTGCAACCTGAAAGAAAATTTGTTGTAGGCGACACTTGACGTCATTCGCAAATTTAGAGTGTTTTTAATATTTTAAGATTTGATATCTCAATATTTCATGATTTGGAACTGTACCTTCACAAGAGGCACTTTGTCTGCAATTTCCTGACGCATTCCGTTTTTTACAGAATTTCGGCAAAAAGCCATTTCTTAATTAACTCAGCTTAAAACCCCTGTCGCGTCCTTTGAAAGAAGCTATGCAAACAACAAAACTACAGAATAGCATTTTGAAATAATAAAAATCCTAGAAATTTAAGTTTGACCTACTGTGCGTTTCTATTAATCCTAAGTTGTTTGGCTACTAACTAATGTTATTTGTTTGAGTTGTTTCTAACTTTTTGACCAGTAAAGCAAAACAAGTCGGTAGCCCAGCCATCCGTCTTAAAATACTTTACTTAGAAAAGCTTAACGATATTGTATATGAAACGTGAACGAAAAGCTCCCCGTGTGGGTACATTTTCAGAAAAACAATAATTGAGACAAATTAAATTTTTTTGGTTACAGAGTAGGAAAGATTCGATTTTATATATCCGAAAATTAATAGTCGGCGGAAATCGATCTTTAGCTGATAGGCTAATTACTGGTTTTATCCAAAAATTTGTGTTCTATAGGTTATACGTAGTCACTTGTTAAAACTTTTTAAGATCTTGGTTAAAGATGATGCCGACCTTTTTAAGTTAACTAAACAGCACGTTCTAGGACGCAAAATTACCGATCAACGATCTCTTAGGTGCAATGTAGTGGTTGGTTGTTCAAGAAACTACCTAAGTAAGAATGATATCAAATTTATAGTTTTTACAGGTTTCTGAAATCCCTACATGTAAAACCGAGCGTTTCCTAATATCCACTGTTAAGTTTGTCTGAAACTAATGATTCTTTTTGTTTCGCTTTCGTTTACGTAGAATAGGGTTTTGTATAAGGGTTGAGGTGCATATTGTTGGTATGTTCTACGGCTCGCTGTTCCACTATATTTTGTAGTAAAAAAAAGGCGCATAAAATTGAACGGAATGATAAATAAGAATGAGCATGGTTACATTGTTGACAAGTTTGTAGCTGGGACAAAAGCGTCAAATACAGCTAGAACACTCACACAGCACACAGGAGCACACAATGAACAATTTTTGTCGTACAGATA
>JANVCF010047783.1:15086-25139 GCA_025388745.1 Hydrozoanthus gracilis
ACAAAAGCGTCAAATACAGCTAGAACACTCACACAGCACACAGGAGCACACAATGAACAATTTTTGTCGTACAGATAAGTGAACGTTACCTCATATATATAACACATATAGCAGACGGTTATCAAAAACATTCGGATAAAGTATCAATTGAAAGAGCGCATTTTCGAATGAAACACAAAGGCCAACTGTTGAAAGTGCTAGCAACCTTCAAGTTAACTCTATATGTCACCTTTCGAAATCGAATCTAAGTCCTAGTCTTTTGGTTTTAACTGCATAGGTTTTTTTCAGGGAAAAGAACAAGATCAAAACATGTAGGAACAAAGAGGAGAAAGGAAAAATGCACATGAAAAAGTATATAATGATATGATATATGATTGGATTATGACTATGAGAGAAAGTTCGATGAATTAGAAAAGATACGAAGAGGAGCCGAGCAAAGTATGTTTTTTTGTAGTTGTGGAGTTTTATAATAATTTTTGGTTTTGTCTTACCAAAAAGAACCCTGCTTTTAAATGGTGGTTATGGCTGTCCTTTGACTGACTTAAGCAAAGACACTTTTATGTGAAATGCTAACTTCAACAAATTCTTAACTCAAAAGCAATACTCGTTTGTGAGTTGTATAAAATCTAAATTTATTATTTCGTTTGCAGATTTTTTAAAAAAGACTTAGGCTATATATGCTGTTAGTACTTGTTAAATGCACTGCAACAGTTTGCACAAAGGCAATCGTTTGTGGCAGTTGGATCGCCATAGTCATCCCGATTGATAAAAACATTATAAGGCTCTTTCTTTTTGGCCTTACTTTTTGTTTTTAGATTTATGCAAGGCGAGCTCAACGTTTTCCATCAGATGTTCTTTAATCTATAGTTGCGTAACTTTTTCGACTATGAGAAAGCAAACTGTATTGATAATAGAAATACTTTTGCATATAACGTCAACTGAAAGTTGTTAAAAAGAATACCAACAGTAAATCTAACTGAATGAAGTTGACCTATTTGTGATGGAACACTGGCTGGAAAGAAAATCTTGAAACATATAACCAGCTTATATAGACGACTAGTCTAAAAAATGTTTTTCTTGTTGATGATGATAATGATGATTGTTTATTAAATAAATACACGGCTGAGTAACGTATTTCATAATACACTCAGAAAAGTACTATCTTAAAAACACGACTGTGAAAATTTGAAAATACGTGGCCTATTTATAACAAATTGTTTAAGGCTACGCCTTCCGTTTCTTGTTTAGCTAAAAGCGATTTTTTAAGTTTTTTTTGTTCTAAAATGGAGAGTTTCAAACACTTCTACCCTAGGCAGTTTTCTGGAGTCTGTAAAAGCTAAAACTTTAATTTATTACCTTCTTTATTCTAAGATTCTCTTTATGCTTTTTATTAAGAACTTGAATCATTCAAAGTAGGAATAATTGTACGAAAGTATACGTAATCTTTTTACTCTCAAAAGACATTTAGCAGTAATGCCTTGTCGCTGGGATGCCGAGGCAGCCTCTGTCAACCTGGAGAAGCAGACTAGAGCCGTAGAATCACTAAAGCCAGAACGCCATTGCTTTTGGTAAGTATCTCATTTGTACACGCACTCTGCATTCTGTTTGCTGTATGCACGGCTTAACTTTTGTCGTTTCAGAATTGAGAACAAGAACCTCTGATTTCTTCGATTCTTTATAAACTTGCGTATCTTTTCTTCGCTACAACAAAAACAAAGTTACAGTGTAATAATTGTCCCAGAGTACGTATTTTCTACTGAATGAAACTTTGTATAGCCTGATTGAAAGTACAAAAAATTATTTTACATCGTATACATTTTCTTTTCTCACTTCTCTGTCAGCATGAACTAGAAAAACAGAAGACAAATGTTTCTTTTGGCGAAACAATGTGTTAATTTATGGTTGGTCAATAAGTAACATGCAAAAAAAGACTATTATCAAAAGATATCAGTTCAGCTGTTTAGGTTCGACAACTCCTTTTTTATTCAAGTAAAAACATAAATAGAGAACGAAATGATGAAAAGTTTGCAAAATATTGATTTATAAAATGCTTGCGCGTCGTCTAATGTCAACGCTTTTTTATTGTTTACAAAGCTTGCTTTTAAGAGAGACGAAAATTTGTTTGTTTTTTCTTGCTGCCGCACTTTGTTAAACTCGTAAGAACACAAAAAGAGTTACTTGATGAACTCAAAATAAAGCTATTAGAACTTAGATGACGTTCAAACCTGTGGCCATCATCGAACAACAGTAGTTTTAGCTTTTACATTCGGAAATATAAGAAAATGATATGCGGCAAGGAGCTGGCTACCCGGAACAACCATAAGGGCTATTCAAGCCTGACAGAAGAACTCTTTTGGAATCAAACATGTTTAAACCAACACAAAAACAAAAAATAAAGAAAACAATATAAAATGTTAAGCGTGGAGCAAAAGAAATGGATTGTAAGAAGGACACATTTTGGTAAAATTACTTCGTTAATTAAGTATCTTATTATCATAGTGTTTCACGAAGCTTTCACTGGGTCTAGTTCAACTTATTGATTTTCCAAAGTTTTCTTTTCACAATGCTTATACAGCAGTACCAACACCATGGGTTTCCTTTGATAAAAGGACTATATATATATATATGTTACTAAACGCTTGAACAATGATTGGTCAGATGCATTATAATCAAATCAAAATAAACTGTACGAGTCGATCATGAGGTAAAGTTAAGCAGTGTTAACGGCTAATTTTCAGGGTCTCGTTAGACGGTGACCAAAAACTGAACACGCCGTGCTGAACCACATGTTTTCATACCAGGGCCCAGCAACTCGGCTCTTTCGTGATTAAACTGTGCGTCAAGTATTATGTTTTTTATTTTTGATGACGTTTCTCCAGATACGTACGAATGCATATGAATAAGTTTTTTTTAAGAGAAAAACAAGTTAAACTTTATGGTGATACAACTTGCTACCAAACATGGCGTTAATCAACAAAAAAAACAGTTACTCCCACTACTCCTTAAATACCAGAATAAGAAATAACGGTATGTTGCGATGCAATCTATCTGTTCGAAGCCATGGGTTTTTTATTGGAAAAACTGTGGCCAAACACAAAATTTGTTTGTTTTAATCTTTTAAAATACTTGGGAAAATACAGAAGCGTATCTGGGTATTGAACTTCGGATGGGGTAACGATCATAAGAAATCGTGGAATGTTAATGAAGCAGTGACGATGGAATTTAAGAAATAACGTTAAGTCCAATACTGCCACTTATTGTTTTATTTTGAAGTTTGCATATTCTTGTGTTTCATTGCATTCAAGGCTAAACAAAAAACGAGTACCAAAGACAAACGTTTAAAAGGGCAGAGAGGCCAGAACATAGTACCGATTCAAACAAGAAACTACGATAAAAACCAGGAATAAGTATCGACTGGAGAAGGCACTTTTCCACAGCTTTCAACAACTGCAACAATGGAAAGAAGATCATAAAGCACAGGCTTTCTCCGAGCCCTTTTGGTCTCGTACTTTTTGTTTTGAAGGTATGAAAATTACGTCAAGTAGGTCACTACTGCATATGCTTGTTGAATGTGAAATGTAACTTCTTGTAACCAAAAAGTAAATCACGACTTTAACTTTTCATCATTCTTTTTTTCTCGTTTTGAACCAAATGAAACAAAAATGTTTTAATGTATTTTGGGGGTATGTCATTAAATCTCGAGTTTAAAACCGCGCCAATCGTTTTTACTTTACCAGCAACACAGTTCCAAGCCCCAAATTACTTAAAGGAGTGCTGTATGTGCCATATGTGAATAGAAAACATATCCCAATTATTCACGTTTTAAAGGCAAATTGGTATAATTTTTTCAAATGAGGTATGCTTTAAAATAATAATTTAGTTGTAGCAGCTATAGTCAGAAAATAGTACAAATGCTTTTTTTCCTTTAAAATATTGACTTTGAAATCATTCTGTTCCAAGGACCGTTGTGCCTGAAAGTAATCACACTCCCAAAATCAAATTAGGGCTCGACTGATTGACTATTTAGGAATGAAAAAAATAACGCAGCATTTGATGGGCGAACTGGGAGTGAAAGGGCTATAAGGCCCCAAGTCAACTACCCCTTTTACCCCTAAAGACTTATTTTTTAAAATAAAACTCTCTACACTAAAAGATATGAAACGCCTTAGTTTTGAGAATACAAGTTTTGATCGTCTAGTACTGAGATGAGCTATGAGTTTTCCCTTTCCTTTTAAAAGAAGATTAAGGTATACATGTGGAGGTAAGCTTATAACCCAAGAATTGAAACAATGATAGATTTTGGCGGTTGTTATACTCAGCACGGTTACCGAGGAGATTAAAAGCGTCTTTCGCAGTTCTTTCCGATGTGAAAATGTGTGCCTTAAAGTCGAGAGATATCATTGATCGAGAGGTATCATTGCGACTTGCGGCAGAACTATCACAAAATAATTCTCGAAGTTCCTTAACGTCGTAGTAAATGTTAATGGCCACAAACACACTTGTCTGAAACATTGCACTAAGACACGGTTTTGTACTAACGTTTTTATTGTTGTTTTGCTAACTCAACAAACAATTCAAAAGAACAATGAGAAAAAGACACCAACATTGCAGCCGCAAGGCAAAGCAGTTGGGCGGTAGAAGTACGCAAAAAGAGTCATTTAGGATAAAAAAAGCCAGTACAAACAAACACCTGAATCACTGAATTTTGTATAGCTAGGAATTAAGTTTCAAACACTATTGCAGTATCGGTAAACCCTCAACTCCTATTTGAGTTAGACACTAGAGAATTGCTTCAGAGAAAATTTGAACTTAGTACCTTTCCGTCTAGTAAATGATTTGCTTTGCCACAAGTATTATACATGGTTACTTTGAATAAACCTTGTAAGTTAAACGCAAAACAAAACTCTTTACTCGTTCAAAACGTTTCTAAATGTGGGGTATTTAAAGTCGCTTGGTGGCTTCTTTCTTGGATATAAAACATGTACCGCCAGCAAATAGTTAATGCTTTCATTATACCTTTTTCACTCTTTCATCTTTCTTGCTTGGTTTAATCTTGGTGTTTAGGATTCTGTTGAAATTTTATGTCTGACTACCCTTTTTCTATCTTCGTTTCGTTTGTTGCTTTTCTTAATAACAACTAGACAGATATTTATTGGCCAGTACTAATTGTAAGAGAAGTGGGGATACTTAGGAAAAGGGACTAGGGAGGGTTCAACAAATGACGAAAACAGGCAGAAAGATATTGGTAAAACTCTTAGAAACATCAGTAGCCAGATTCTCATTCTCGTGCTTTACCGTCTTCATTGAATTAATTTGTTATCTAGACGTTACTCTTCTTGAACTGAAAATCCATTTAGTTAATCAGTTATATCACTGTTACACATGTACATTTACGCAGTAAAGAGAAGAATAATAGTCTTTTTTACCTACTCAGAAATTTTACTTTGGTCTTTTAGCCTGTTTTCAAAAACTGCTCTATCCCTATCAAGATCTCCTGTATTGGGCGTTGTACTTTGAAAGGCCGAAAGGTTATTTGTGTTGATGGCAAAAAATTTTTGCTGACAACTTAGTAGCTTTTTTCGTGTAAAGAATCTATTACATAGTTGAGCCTAGTGTTAACATAGTTTCCAGTATTCACTGCAACGATTGGTAAAACATGAGAAAATATGAACGTTTAAAAAGGGCTTATATTTTCAGATTTCATTTTCGGTTCTCTAATGCAGTTGAATTAGTTAATATCATGAAATGATTTTGAAAAAAAATTACTAGAAAATACTCGACATAGGACTTAGGGTTATTAAGGTTATATGACAGGCAATATTGCCCTTAATCGTTTTTAACGGCGGTCTCGTATTATGCCACTTTTAAAAAGATCCATCAGTGTTTGTCGACATTAAGTTTTCAGACAAATGATACCAGTTAGACAACATATCACGGGAAAAACCGCCACAGCAATATTAAACTAAAGTCAAACCTGAAAGAAAAATTGCGGTAGCCCAATTATCTTGACGTCATACAGCAAATTTATAGAGTAATTTCGATATTTTAATATTAAATTATTTGGAACTCTACCTTCACAAGAGGCAATTCGTCTACAACAGCAGAATGGATTCTGTTTTCAACAAAATTTTTGCTAAGAGCCATTTCAAAATTAATTCAGTTAAAAAGTAATGTCGTGGCCTTTGCAAGAAGCTATGCAAAAAACGAAAATATAGAATCGCATTCTTAACTAATCAGTATCATAAAAGTTCAAGGTTGACTAGGCTTTGCGTTTCAATTAACTCTAAGTTGCTTGGCTACTAACTAATGTTAGTTGTATGAGCTATTTCTAACTGTGGGACAAGTACGTAAAACAAAACAATCGGTAGCCCTGCCCATCCGTCCTAAAAATAACCAATGTTTATATATAAAAAAACGTGTGATTTTTATGTTCACTTTACTTAGAAAAGGCTTATAATAATGATATTGCATATGAACCCCAACCAAAAGCGCCTTGTGTTGGTATGCTTTCGGAAGAACAATGCTTGGGAAAAAATAAACTTTTTTTAGTTACAGAAGAAGAATGTTCAATTTCATAGAGCCGAATATTAATAGTTAGCGGAAAAGGATGCAGGGCCAAATATTGTTTTCAGTCTAAAAGTTAATGGTCTACAATACGGAGTGTTGTAATGTGTCATTAAAAATTTTTAATACCTTGGTTAAGAACGATGCCGACCTTTTTAGTTTAATCAAGCAACATGTTACAGCCGACCAACTCTCTCTTAGGTACAATGCAGCAGTTGGTTGTTCAAGAAACAGCATCGGTAAGAATGAAATCAGATTCATTTTAGTTTTTACCAAATGTTAGAACTTTCGTACGAGTAAAACTGAGCATTTTGTAATATCCATTGTTGAGTTGCCTGAAACTGTTGGTTATTTTTGTTTGTCTATCTTCGATACGCCTTTGTGTTCCTTATATGACAGGGTTTTGTAAATGAGTCGAACTAAATTGTAGTTCGTGTCGACCCAAATCATTTTTTTCCGAGTGTTCAGGTCAAACGTCGAACTTAATTAGACAAACCAAATAAGAAAACGTTTTACCGTCTCAAGCAGACGGAAAGAACGTGTCAGTCGATTGAAACAGAATATGTTGAACTTAATCGGGACAGACGACGAACTTATCATACACTTAATTGCTCAATTTAGTTCGACTCATGAAAAGTTCGACGTTTGTCCCAAGCCTATGGATCGAGGGACATATTTTTTGTATGTTTCTACTAAATCTGTTTTTAAGTGAAATGTAACGCATAAACTTGAAGGGAATGACGAATAAAAACAAGCAAATCAAGGTGAGTGCATAGTCATAGTGTTTTGACAAGTATGAAGTTAAGCACACTAAGGAACGGAACACAAAAAACTCACACAGTACACAGGAGCATCATATGCTACCGCATTGAACATTTTTTCATACATGATGTCCTTATGTATATGAAACACATAAAGCAGAAAGTTATCAAAAACATTTGGATAAAGCATCAATTGATAATTGATGTATCAGATTTTGTAGTTGTGGAGTCTTTGAGTTTTTTGTTTTGTCTGATCAAATCGGAACCATATACTTTTAAATCGTTGTTAATTACGGTTGTTCTTTGATTGATTAAAATAAAGACATATATGCATGTGAAATACCACCCGCAACTACCTCTTAACTAAAAAATATTCTTATTGTAGTTGAATACCTCGTTTATGATACATATCAATTCTTAACTTTTATCAATTGCAATCTTTTCAAAAAGACTTATGGTTAATTGTTTCTGTGTTATTATTATGTGGCGTGGATTGCTTTGTTAGATTTTTTAGAGCCATTGGTGCACTAAAAGACACTCATTTCCGGTGGCGTGATGCAAAGGAGCAAAGCACTAATGTTGGATCACAATACTCACTCCAATTCTGGCAATTGACAACCACATTATTACTAGGGCCTTTCTTTGAAGTCTAACCTCACTTTTTGCTATTCAGACTTGCGAGTTCAACTTTCTCAATCACTCGGATATTCAATAATCCACGACTTTTTCAACTAAGAAAAAACAAACTCACATGTACACTGATTCGCTTTTCAGTAACGAACTCTTGTACTAAGACTTACAGTCGACCTGTTTTTTTTTATTAGCACAGCCGTTTGAAAAGTTAAGCACTTTGCTTCATATCTCGCTTGTAGCGCCATCGACATATAGTGGTTGACAATACCCGAAATTAAATTCAGCTAAATTATTAGTTTTTCAAGGCCTCAACTGTTTGTATTTTCAAGTGAAAGAGTTTATGTTAAGTTTGACCTATTAGTATTACTGATGAAGGACTGTTAGAAGGCAAGATCTTGAAATATGCAACTAGTTTTCATATATAGACGACTTTTAAAGACGTTTTTGTCTTGTTGATGATAATGATAGTGATTTTTTAGCAATAAGTATTTACCTCGCGACCAAAGGCTGAATTATGTGTTACACATACGTTCAGAAAAATACTACTCGTCACAGGAAATTAGGCCTTCCATTGCTTGGTCATTTGCAAAAGACCTTTAAATTTGTTTGTTCTTTGTTCTTTAGAACAACTTTAGAAAATCTGTTGTTTGTGGCCTTAAGCGGGAGAATAGTGAAGCCAGCTTGTGGTGTAACTTGTTGGTTATAAACTCGAATTTGTTGTGCCAAACAAAATATTTTCAATATGTTATCTTTGTCGAGGTCAATTCTTTAACATCATGTTATCTTAGTTGTTTTAACTTTAACTTTGTATAAATATCTTAATTAACTTCTGGTTTAACGGGAACAGGGACAAAATCGATTCGACATGTAAACAAATAAAGTAAACTACGAAAAAATATAGATGAGCCGAATAAGTGAACCACTATCAGGAGGGACAGTATAAAGTCTTTTTCTTAAAAGTGCATTCAAAATAGACAAGATAACGAGAAGAGCTAGGAAATGAAGCATGTCGTTTTATAGCTATGGACGCCCATTGACCGAAACGTTTTATGTTCTATATGTCGACTCAAAAACATATTCTTGAGCGAAGCTCTTATAGTGTTGTTGATTACATTCACTTTTTTTATCTTAAATATATGTAGCGGTTTAAAACGTGATACCAAAAGTGTCAGTGTCAGTTGCATTACCTCTATCACATTACAACCATCTGTTTGACGAGCCTTGTTAGTTTGATTGTCTAACTACTATGTTGTATCCTGGTTAAACTGAACATTCAGTCTGTCGCCCATTATGAATCACAAGTACAACGACGACCTTTTCTTATTATTGTGAGTTTTTCTCTGCAATGTCATTTGTTTAAGCGCTCAAGTCACTACTTATCTTTATTTTCATGTTTCTTTTTATGCTTTTTATTGAAACTTAAATCATTCAAAGTAGAAGTATGTACTGAACAGACTTAATCTATTTACTTCCAAATGACATTTAGCAGTTAAGCCTGATCTCCGGAATGCCGAGGCAGCCATTTTCAACTTGATGAGGCAAACTAGAACCGTAGGATAACTAAATCCACAACGCCATTGCTATCGATAAGTGTGCCTGTTTGTCAGTACTGCTGCATGCACGGCTTAATTTTTATCATTTCAAACTTGAGACAAGAACTTCTGCTATCTTAATTCAATTTCTTATATACTTGCGCATCTTTTCTCTGCTACGAGCAAAACAAAGTTACAGTGGAACAACTCTCTTGGAGTGTTTTCTACTGAATGAAACTCTGTATAGCCTGATTGAAAACCATTTCGCAAAGTAGATCAAACAATTGTTTGACATCGTATACATTTCCTACTCTTACTTGCAGCGTCTGTTATCGTGAACCAAAAAAAAGAAGTTTCTTTTGGCTAAACAATGAATAAACTTTTGGTTGGTCAACAAATGACGTTAAAATAAATATGTCACCATAAGATGTCAGTTCAGCTGTTTAGGTTCTTTCTTTATTTAAGTAAAAACATAAATAGAGAACAAAATGATGAAAAACTTGAAAAATACTGATTTCGAAAATGTTTGCGCGTCGTCTAGTAGCAACGCTTTTTCATTGGTT
>JANVCF010047784.1:0-13399 GCA_025388745.1 Hydrozoanthus gracilis
TTTACAATAATAATATATCTAAGTTAATTTAGAAAGAACAAAAGTGGCGGATAATGTAAATTGAAAAAGGAAAATGTTTAAATGTATTTTGAAATATGGAATAAAATTAAATGAAATGGCAGGAAAAAGAGAGATAAATTCACCAAATAAAAGAACAGAGGCATGAGGTATTGTTAACAGAGAGGCAAAATGTCTGGGGCAGTATTAATTTGATGAACATCAACATAGTTATCGTATGATTTTAGTACCTCAAAAGGAGCGATGTGCAGCGTCTTTTTGAATGATTTCTTAGGTAGCTCTCTTAAAATGGCTGGCAACTCATTCCAAACTTTTGCCCCAATTGTTGAAAACGCTTTTTGCTGGATTACTAGTCTAGACTGTTTCATATAGAACTTGTTTGATGCAGAAGATGTATTGTAACTATGAATAGCGCTAGTCTTTAAGAAGAGGTTCAGTATATTACTTGGGGCAGTACCATTTCGAACATCGTATATAAGGCAACAGACAGATTGAAAATAAAGAAATTGGAGGGGCAAGGCATCAGCATCTAGAAAGAGTGGTACAGCATGATCTCTACAACCCACCGAACACATGCAGTGAAGGGCTCGTCTTTGAAGTCTCACGATCTTATCTAGGTAATATTTATCTGCTCCTCCCTAGACCATAATTGCATAACCAATGTAAGGATTGTATTTCGTTTAGGTTTCTTTGGACTAAGAAGGCTATTATTAAACTGGCCAACTAAAGTGGAAAGATCTCCCCAGACATGGCTTAGACTCACAACTCTTTGCATGTGTGTCAGTCATACAAAATGCTTAAGCTTTGCTCAACCAACAACTAAAAGAAACTTCCCTCAAAGCTGTGATTAAGCAAATTTTATATCAACCACAAATTTCAGCAACAAATAAAATTAAAATGTTTCACTCACCATTGCGAATGTTATCAGAAAAAACTGGATCTGGAATGGCCTTCTTCAAAAAATTCAAAATTGCTTTTATCAGAGCAGCCCTCTGTGGGAGACACCTGTGCCGGCTGATGGAAGAAGAGGAGGTGTCTGCCTGAGTAGAGGGGCCTTGGTGTGACTCAGCACCATATTCCTCAACCTCCATCTTGTGCTGTGCATCATTAACACTTGGTCCTGACTGCTCAGTATCCATCAGCAAGGTCTCTGGACTAGATTTTTGCGAAGCTTGAGTTGAAGATGCTGCAGCAGCTTCCTCACTGTCCATGGAACTTGTGTTATTGACTGCCCCTTCTGATGGGCCTGCGGCAGCAAGGGCAGCCTTGACAGTATTGGCTAGATTGGCTTCGGCACTTTCTTGGGTTGGTTCTGCTGCTGGGATGGAAGGCTCACTAGAATCCATTGGCTCGTCAGCAGTGTCTGGCTTAGGGAGATCCATTGATAGAATTCCTCCATGGAACGGTTGACACACCTTTACCTCATGCTGATTGAATTAAATAACAAATGGAAAAAATAAATGTTCAATCCTTTTTTTACTTTGCAAATTACATGAGAGTTCTTTATTTTAACAGTTACTTCTTCAGTTCATAAAGCAATGATTCTCCAACTTGCTAAATCTTAAATAAAAATTCTTAAAAATACAGTAGAAAGAACAGTAATCCTAATAACAAAATCTCTGTTGCCTCTGGTATAACTGAAACCGGGTAGATTCAAAGTTATCAATCTCTGAGGTTAACTCCTATATGCACAAATACCATCAAGGTAATTCACCTCCAGCCTGGAGAGAATATTTGGCATCCCCTGGTGATTCTGAAAGCCAGAGATATCCATACCAGCAATCCAGTCCACGATTCGAATAGCTCTCGTCACAAACTACAATGAAGGCATTTCTCATGAGACATGTACTGTAAAATTAACAATAGAAATAGTAAGAATGTTATTCTTGTGCCTGTACATACAGTGAGATGCTCCTCTCCTCCAGGGTACTCTATAACTCTTAAAAGCGACTCCATCAAAGCGCAGGAGACAAGGGCTTCACCACCTGAAACAAAACATGAACTCAGTTGAATTCATGAAGTATATAGGGATAGAGGAATGAAATAAAAAAAATTATCAAGGTTTTTTTGGTAGGATCAAGGTTTAACTCCAAGATTCTTAAAGCTCTAAACCTCAAGTGTACACAAGATAATTGCATTAACACTTCAATGTTTTTATGGCTTGTTAATGTCAGAGCTTTCCTGCAGAAAAGGAAGTAGGGATTTCAAACTGCAACTTATAAAGGACTGCATGTCTTGACTACTCTCTAATTTTCTTAAAGATTGGAAGATAACCAGGAAGGGACATCTAACAAGTATTTTATAAAACCGTTTACCAATGCAATTACATTTCTGCAACACTTCTCAGTCTAGTATTTTTTAAAATAAAATACAACAGCATATACATACTAATAGTAATTGACTTACCAACTTCGAAATAAGCCATATGGTACAGAAAGGAAAAAAGTGCAGTTACAAACGGCAGTGGGTAAGATGGAATGGATGGGTCTGCAATCGAGACAGCTAAATTTAGTAGCAGATTATAATATTGAAAAAACAGACTAGAGATTTTTTTGATGGTGGCACACAATTATTATCAGCATCATTCCAATGATTTGATACAGAGTGAATCTTTTGGGTCTATGCAATATATAGTTAAGCATCACATTTAATCTGTAACCATAGATTAAGTCAAATTAATTTAGATGTTACCTGTAGCCATCTCTGTGCTCACACAGCCTTTCAAGTTTTATAAAAATTCCTTGTCTTAAAGCTTTCCTGATATGCTAGTGTAAAGGTTGGTGACATTTGCCTCTTTATACAACATGGAAATTATATACTATTAAAACTGGTCAAACTTCTAAATACATGGTCCAAAATCATTTTGTCAAACTTGATTAAAACTTGCCAGTTTATTTTTTTAAAAAAGTGATTTTATTTTCAAAAAAACAGAGGGGTATTAACACTCCAAAAACAGCTGATAGGTCCAGAAATTTCTAGCTGTCACTAGCAGTTGACATTCTGAGCCTTAATTTGCTTATGAGGTCAAGACAAACAGTAGACTATCAACAACTTCATAGCATAAAAAACAGGCAGACAAAGACTGCATGTGGCTCTTCATAATGCCTGAACCAATCGCAAGTAAGCACTGAATTCTACTCTCATCTACATGCGGGATATTCTAGGGTGTCTGAACAATGTGTTGATGGTTAGTTATCTATTCATTTACTTATTTACATTGCCCTGGCAAAGTAGCTCTGCTCGACAAGCATACTCAAGGCATTTACGATAAAAAGTTACTTTACATCACATCCTAGGATCATTGAAGCTTGTTGAAATGACTCTGTTACTACCTGTCATTGCTTTTATACAGCTCCTGGTGAGAGTTGGCAAAAAGCCATGGTAGGATGCTGACCCAGTTGCCTCTATGATTGTATTGATCCTGAAACAACACAAGGTGAGGAGGTTGGTTCATACAGACAATTCCAAGGATTAACTTTAAAATATTTAAGACCCCATAGTGAAAGAGCTCTCAGGACTCAAACTCGCCATCTATAGGTGTCCCATGCTACCAAAAAATGACATCACTGAAAAAAATATAACTCACTAAGAGTTACAGAATTCTTGAAAACCTATTTACTTTTGTAAATCTTTCACAAATTTCATTATTTTGTTTATTTCAAAAACTTAATCATCAGGTAATAAATCAAATGAGATATATGGGTCCTTGTTAGAAGAATTGAACAAAACAACATTAACTGCATTTTGGACTCTACTAACCTTGGGTTCCACTCCAAGTGAATAATAGCAGTCAATGTCCTTAGAGCACAGGCCCTGATGTCCTAAAAATAATCATACAAAAACTACTGATACATACAGTGGGAATATTTTTAAAAAGACCATTTTCTATTTCACTCTTTTCTCAAGATTAGCATTTTTGCTAAAAATGCATTTTATGAAGTCAAAAATTGTGTTACTACAGTGGATAGGCCTTGCTAAATGAGGAATATCGGTGAAAACATTTTTGTCAAAATCTTTAATGATTCTTGAGATATTAAGTTCTCAACTGATGACGTCATGAACTTGTATTTTATTTACTTTTGCCACCAATCCATAATCTTTGGATATGTTTAAGTCAAGCTTGGGCCACTAATGTATCTCGAAGAGATAGATCATCAGTGTAGGTTTGGCTCAAATTTGTGACCCTGCATGCGATTTCGGTGTATTTCTAAAAAGACACTTTGCCGTCTTTTTTGAAAAAGACGGCAATTACCATCTTTTTACCGTCTTTTCACCGTCTTTTTACTGTCTTTTCACCGTCTTTTTAGCGTCTTTCTTTTGTTTAGCGTCTTTTGAAAACAAAGAGTTCCGTCTTTTTATTACAAAGAACGAAGCGTCTTTACCGCCTTTTCGGTGTCTGTGTGACAAAAGGCTTCGTCTTTCTTTTGTATTCGGCCGTAATTGATTATCCTACGGCATCGATCTGCAAAAGTTTCTTTGCGTTTGGTTTTTATACTACTAACAATAACGAAAAGCTACAGTTGGAAACGAAACTAAAAGTAAAATAAAAATTTGTGTAGATCACAACCTGATATCCGTGAACCGCTGTTTGAAAATTACTTTTTGTAGTTGTAACTTTGCCGTGATCACTAATTACCAAGTGTAAACATGTAAAAGGCCTATCTAAACTTCAAATTCATCGAAAAAGTTTTGATTTCAATGTCAAAACAGCCATGAAACGACAAGTTAGCACTCCTTGCGCAAAAACGATCGATAAAACAAGTTTGCAAATTCTAAAGTTCTTACGAAACGGCGTTGAAATTGACAGCTAGCACGCTAGTCTAATAATTAACATGCACTGATAAAAACACGCGTACGACTGAGCTTGTTCTGTTCTGTTCTGAAACACGTTCGCAAATGGAGAAGCACAACTGTTATCACAAAGCTTTCGATGAATGAACTTAAACAGAATGCATTTTGGACAAGGAAATCCATTTTTTCCCTACGGGAATAATTTGTAAAAAACTGTATGCACTTACTTTCATTCGGCGGATTCCGGAGGTGTTTGTTTTCATTGAAGCCCATTGAAGGTAAAACTGCTTCGTTGCCTTTGAATTCAATCTTATTTTTGATCAGTTCGATTGCCTTTGAAATCCGTTTTTACTTTTTGGGTGATAATTCCCTATTTCAATTGTTTGAAATGCGTGTCTTGTATAATGTTGACTGCAGTGTGTGATGGAAAACGGCGGTTCGAAATATTATCTTGCATGTGTCTTGTCACGCGCTTTCCTATGCTTGGTGAGTGTTATTTTGATTTCGCAGAAAACACGAAGTTTGTGTTTCAATGAAGGCTGCAGTATATTTCACAATTCGAGACTCTTTCTTAATATAAACAACGCTGGATATGGAAAGAACCCGATTTGGAGCATGTAAAGTTAAAAAACAAGCAAGTTCGACAACTTTCGTGGCAAAGCACTCATGCGGATAATTTCAAATTGAGACAGTTTAAACATTTTCATCAACAAAAAAGGAATTGCTTACAATCTAGACCATTGAATGTTAATGAACTTTGTGAGATTTTGAAAAGGCTGTCGTGTTGAGGAAAGACGCGGATTAAAGAATCACTTGTCAATATTTCTCATGACTTTTCAGCTTGCTTTGCTATGCAGATTGAGTCATTTATTATTCAATTCCACCTAAACCACCGTCTTTTTCGCGTCTTTTTGGACAATACCTGCCGTCTTTTTGGACAATACCTGCCGTCTTTTCTCCATCTTTTTCACACCAAAAAGACGCCGTCTTTTAGCGTCTTTTTCAAAAACAAAATACACCGAAATCGCATGCAGGGTCACATTTATTCAAAGGTTATAAATTGGCAGCAGATTTAAATAAAATGCAAAATTATCTGAACCATACCTGATGTCACCAGTTGAGAACTTTATAATATTAATAATAATGTTAATATCTCAAGAACCATAAAAGATTTTGACATTGAAATATTTTAACAGCTATTCCCCATTTAGCAAGGTCTAGATCCACTGACTTCATATGCACTTTAGCTGCAAACTTGGAAACTGGCTGCAAAACCATCTAAATTGGGATGGTTTGGCCAGTTTGACTAGCATCCATACTCTATTGAGTGAACAAGTATGAGAGGTAAACAGAACTTACAATGAGCACAACATCCCCGACTTGTAGAACTTCCACTACTTCCTCTATTAACCCCTGGTACAGCAATGGGTTGATGACATCTTGATTTGCATTGGAGTACACTGAAAAGGACAGACACTTTCAGCCCCCTATAACACCATAGAGACATTACAAACTCAGCAAGTTTTCAAGCTGGGCCAAAATGTGAAGGTGCCGCACTCTTTTGTCTTTGAGCTCTTATTAACTTCATTTGCTTAAAATGATTAAAGCCAGTTACAGTTTACAAACAGTGCTTACGAAGCCATACACATCGAATTGCTGGTTTGGCCAAGTTAAAACACTGAAGCTTGTATTATAGACCCAGCAGTAATAAAAAGGTATGTGCCATCAGCACATTGGAATTACAAAAAGAGAAGCAATGATGGTTCCTAACACTCTTTTATTATATCAAGTAAATGAAGATTCCTGCACAAATAATTGGCTGAACAAAAAATGGGTCAAAAAATAAGTTTATGTAATTCTATAACACTTCTTTTGCGCTAACTCAGTCACCAAGGCATTAACTAATTTTTTAGTTGGAAGGCAACTGCAAAAAGTTAATAAAAATGAGCCTGCAGTGACTTTGGCTGTTTTTGATCCAAGTACCCATACAATATATAACTGGCCCAAATGAAAATCAATATTCTGATCAAAAAAATTCAGTCATACTTATTATCTATTTAGACTTGCGAACAAAAAATTCAGTCATACTTATTGTCTGTTTAGACTTGTGAACTCATCCTGGACTAGTTCCCCTTTAAAATAACACTGAGACACTTAAAACTCACCAAGAATAGAGATTGCTTGCAAGCGTGCTTGCACACAATGAAGCCTTCTACTGTACACTGGAAAATGCTTGGCAAGTCTCACGCGATTAAACAATGCAATCTGAAAAACAGCATCAATGAGTTAACTCTGGTGAGATACCATGAGTGGAAGAGAGAAAAGTTTCATCCTAGTGTGATAAACTACATAACTATTGTATTTACCTACTAGCTACTTACTTCACAACAATGAGGAATGGTGTACCTGGTGTTGTGCAACACAACTACTTTCCTTTATTTTCCTTTTGAATCTAAAATTCAATCAAAGAATGTACAAACTTACTTGCTTCTCTACTGGGACATTATAGAACGATATTAGTTGCTCAACAATCTCCCCAGGACCATCTTCAAACTAGAAAGCAAAAGGCTCATATTTAAAGAATGATTTAAAATATATTGTAATTGTTCTAATTTAAGTGCCAGAAAAAAAATCATTTCAGATTTTAATGGCTGAATGAATGAATAAATAAAACCAACCATTTCTTCTTTTCAATATGAGCAATTAAATGGGTGGTCACTTTTAGGGTTTCAGCTCTTGGTCATTCAAAACATGAAGTGATTGTTAAGGATGCTAGCTAGTTTACAACTGATAAATATATGGCGACATACTTACTTGGTTGATGTTTTCTAGATGAATTGCGCATAATGTGCTTTCCTTTCCACTGCCATCATGTTGCTTTTACAAAGAAAGTTTTGTCTTTTGTCAGTCTTAGTAAAAGATAGAACACAATTTAATTTCACTTATTAACTTTGCTCTGATTCCTGGCACTCCTTGTGCTTGCAGGCCTGGAATTGCCACAAGCTTTAAACAAGTCCGAAAAAGCTGGATCTATGAGAACCAGTTTCTTTATATACACATCCCAGAGACACATCAAAAGTTTGAATTTGCATTTCTAGGAAGCTGTTGTAAAAAATACATGGTTTTTGTAATGAGGCAATCCCTGAGCTAGAAGCTGTAATCGTGCTGGTCTTGTTAAGGAGACAAGCTACCTAACTTCTCTCCAGCTACAAAGTTATTTATCATTACCCTGTTCTGCCCAAAATGTTGATAAATCCTCATAACTAGGGTTAACATTTTTCAAGTAATCAGCCTGGGAGAATTTCTTTTTTCATCTCCAGTAGTTAACCAAGTTTATTCAATCCCCATTTTCTTATAAAAAAATGATATGCATTGAATAGAACACATAAAGGGAATTAATAATTAGAGGTTGATTGACTAACTGGAACTGATAAGGAAAATGAAAGTTCTCCTGAAGCTACTCCATGACTCTCTCACAGATATTTGCAAGATTTGGTTAAACTGTTGATTGACAGAAAACACAAAACTGATGCTCTTTTCAAAACTTAGCATTCAAAATGATAAGGTAATGGTAAAAAAGGGGGTAAAGTGGTGCATTTATAATTATAGCGCCTTTTCCAAATGAATGCTCAAAGGCGCTTTACAATGACCAGTTTACCCCCAGCAAACCGGAAGCTTCAAAGCGTTCCGCGTATGCTGGTACTCATTTACTGACCCTGAAAGGATGGAAAGCTGAGTGGCCTTTAGCGGGAAAGAAGGTTGCCCAAATATTCAACCCTCGACCAGGCTGGGGAACGAACCAGGGACCTCGGATTTATAGGCAGAGATCTTACCACTCTGCCAACCCCTCCGCTAGTGATAAACATATTCAAAGAGTACATATACACAGAAATGTCAATACTCAAACAGTTACAGATCAAATTTACATCTGGTACCAGTTGTAGGTTTATTATAAAGAAAACTGTTCTGAAAAAAGGGAAACAAATCTTACCTTGCTGTCATTTTTTTGCTCTCCACTGTTTTCAAGGTAAAATTCAAAATGCAGATTTCCAGATGAAGCAAATTTCTGTTAAACACCAAAAAACAATGAAAAAGAAAGTTGATGAAAAACCTCCAAACCCTGCAAAAAAAACAACAACAAAGAAGCAAAACAACAACCAGAACAAAGTTAAGGAGTTTTCCAAAGTTTTTGGGTTGTCTATTAACCCTTTGTCTACTAGGCCCCAGGACTCAAGAGCCGCTCTGTTTTCCTAGGGAATTTAGTGTAGCATCAAAGAGTGACACCCAAAATCAAAACATACATGCTCGGTAGATACATGTAGTTTAGGGAGCTAAAAGAGACACAGGTTTATAAAGTTTAATAATTTTAATATATAAGATTTTGCACAAACCAAGTTTGAACTATTTACAACAAAGATGAAAATCTACCAGAAACTCAACGATTCAAATTCAAATTTGGCACCATTATGTTACTTGAATCGTATCCCTCAATAAAATTGTAGCAGAAAAACAATAAAGTGTTCTCAATGATTTCAAAAATGATTTTATACTTAATAAAAGAGTAAACGCAATTTACAAAACAAAAAACTAACGAGAAGAATGATATTCTGCAAAGCAGTTCACTTTGCAAAGGGCAACGCCACATTGCGCATAACAGTAAACAGTCTCCTTTGCACGATCACTTTGCATTTTCCTCCCCTTTCTCTTGCACTGTACACAGAGTCTTTTCTGTCCTTCTAGTTTTGCAATAAAATGAGATGATGCATTTTCTGGGCTGTACAAGGGGATAGATCTGCAGCTCTCTGGGTCCTTTTTCTGTTCGCATTTCGACAACTAAATCCGCCGATAAGTTGTTTGGCCAGAGGAAGATGAAATTCCCGGATGGATCGCTTGGGGTTTTTCGCTACATACTCGCGATGAATGAGGTATGCATTGCCAATAATAAGTTTAAATATAAAGATATAATAAAGTTATCAAAATAAATATGTTGTTGTTTTCCCTCGATTTATTAGCTCCCTTACAACATCGTATCTGAGCCCTTCTCTTGACCGTTCTCCATCCTTCCCGAGGTAAACCTTGTGGTTGACAACAAAGCCGTTCGCCGCGTCGGCCGCTATCCACACTTTTATTCCGTATTTGATCGGCTTGTTTGGCATATACTGTCGGAATGACAGTCTTCCTTTAAAAGCAATCATCCCCTCATCTACAGATATGTTTTTTTGCGGTTTATAAATGGCTTGCATTTTTTCATTGAAATACGTCAACAAAGGCCGCACTTTGTAAAGGCGATCAAAGTTGGCGTTGCTTCTTCCCGGCTCATTGTTGTTGTCGTTAAAATGTAGGAAACGAGAAATTTCTTCAAACCTGTTCTTGGTCATTACTTTGGTGATTCCCTCGTTTCCAATGAAGGGATCACTTGACCAGTAATCGGCTATTCGTGGAAGGGAATTTATTTCCATAACTATTCTAATTCCCAAGTAAGCTTTCAGCTCAGCGAGAGTAATTTCCTTGTAGTTCGCTAAACGATCGGTATTAGAAAGTTTTTGGCGTGCGTACAAATTACTCTCATGCACTACCATTTGGACAATCTCATCATCAAAGAGAGCTGAAAACATATCAAGTTCCCCAGCATTTTCAGGAAAGTCGATAACTATTCCTGTCTGCGAAGTGAAGTTTTCCATGGTGATGCGTGACAGGTTTGTTGTCCACTCCGACTCTTCAAGTTCGTCATCGCCTTCGTCACTTTCTTCTCCACTCTCGTCGCTAGAAATTCCTTCAACTTCAATGTCGGAATCCCTACAAAAACTATCTTCATCTTCAAAATCACTTTTGCCAAATAATTCAAGGTATTCTTCACGAGAAATTGGAAGAGGTTGCGTGTTTGCATTCGATGCCATTTTGATTTTCGATTTTGATTACTCACACAAAAGAAAATGAATACAGCATGCTATGCACATGGCAAACTTATGTGCACTAGCTGGAATATGATTGGCTAATATTTTAGGAAAACAATAAAACAATAAGGTTACAAAAATTTTACTCTCTGGGGAAAGGACGGGCAGTTAAAATGTGATGGGGGTTCAGGGCGGCGTAGGAAAAAATGCACGTCATTTCCCAGGGTGGTACAGGGCGGCGTAGTAGATAAAGGGTAAAGTTTAGCCAAAATGCAAAAGCAGCTGGCTAGTGACTAGGAAAAACTGACAAGAACTCTTTGAAAACTGTCATTCATTCAAAACTGCCACTCATTTAAAAAGTACATGCTTGAAAGACGGTTAATTTTGCAAACACCAACTGTTAGGAGCAATCTTGCTGAGCATTGCTAGTGACTTCAACATTGTAAATGATACTTTTTTTTGACTACCAACTTTGGTCATACTTTGGGCATAGCATAAGTCAGGTGATGTAGAATAACAACAACTAGTCCAGTCAGTTGACATAGAATAACAAGAGCTCTTCAAGTCAGGTGACATAGAATAACAAGAGCTATTCAAGTCAAGTGACATAGAGTAACAAGAGCTCATCAAGTCAGGTGACATAGAATAACAAGAGCTAGGCAAGTCAGGTGACATAGAATAACAAGAGCTCATCAAGTCAGGTGACATAGAATAACAACAGCTAGTCCAGTCAGTTGACATAGAATAACAAGAGCTCTTCAAGTCAGGTGACATAGAATAACAAGAGCTCATCAAGTCAGGTGACACAGAATAACAAGAGCTCATCAAGTCAGGTGACACAGAATAACAAGAGCTAGGCAAGTCAGGTGACATAGAATAACAAGAGCTAGTCAATTCAGGTCAGAGAAACAAGGGCTAAGTCAAGTCAGATGAAATTTATGCTATGTGACCTGTTTGTGAACTTGCATACTATTAATGCTAGGATGCAGATTTGACTTCCATACTCTAAACACAAATGGTTTTTTACCTTCGAATTCTCAGTGTCATCCCCACAGCAGTTTGCCAGTCCAAAGCCATTTTCCTTTCCACCCCAACTCTTAAAAAAGAAAATCCAGGTTAGATTACAAATGGTTCTCTTATGTATAAGAGCAATTTTACATGATTTTGTTTTAGAAATTATTATAATGCTAGCAGTAAAAAAAATATCTTAGGTAACTTGCCAGAAATAGCTAACAATACATGTATACATTTTTCAGGTGGACCCTGAGATCACAGTTGGCAAACCTCGAGTACAAAAAGTTCCCTGATCGCACATTGAGTAGCCTGGCCTAGAGACCTAAAACTGATTACAGGTGTTAGAGCAAAGGCAGCACCTTTTAATTTCTACTACTGGACCTTGATTAAAGGTCTGAGACAAATACCTTACTAATACCAGTCTTTCATTTGCAGTAATTCACTTTGTTTGACCAATTCTCATTGTCTCAGTACTATACGTCTCATTCTGTAGGTGTCATGTAAGGAGAACTCAGATGTTGTTAACTGACCAGGACTGAACGGAATAAATTTCTTAAACAAAAAGCACATACTTTATCCTATATTGTTGACAACTACTGTCAAAAGGTTCGGGTGGATGAATAAACTTGATTGTGCCATGAAAGAGCTACAGATCATTACATGCAAAATTAAGTACTTCAAAAACATCAGTCCTACCTCTGCAAGATACAAGAGCCTCTGTTGCAATGCCTTCCTTTTTTCTGCTGGAAGCCTTGGAATAAAACTTGATCTTTTGCTAGAGATAAAATTATAATTAATGTTAAATAAATGAAATTCATAAAGCAGCTTAAATCATTAGTCCTGAAAGGTGTAAAACAAGCTGATACAAATGAAAACAATGCATCCTATTATTAATTGGAGTGAATATGGACACTAGAACAAAACCTGCCACAGCTGCCTAAAGTTATACAGTGACGCTCAGAATCATATGTACATTTGCACACGATCTGCACGCACGATGATCGCACCTTGCTCGTTTTTTGCACGAGATTTGACCGCGATTTGATCGCGAGCAAACTGTTTCGTAAAGGCGTTTTTAGAAAAGAAGAGTTCGACAAAGTCAAACATGCACGTGGTTGTTCGTAAAACGGAAGCCTGAACTTTCACCAACAATCTCTTAACCAAACTCTGGAATTAACGAGTATTATAACATAATTCAAACCTCTTCAACCAACTTAAACAACTTGACTTATCTATTTAGAAGCAACAGGGTTCGGAGTCGGTTGTTATCGCAGAAGAACTTCTGTTTACATGAGTAATCATTAGTAAAAACCGGATGAACGTGGAATCACTTTTGTCATGCAGCATAAGAATTTAAGTTTATAGATTCAGATTATCTAAGGCCCGTTCTACAATTGTTTCCTTCTTTTGACTTCCAATTTTCCGAAGCGTACGAGCTTGTCATGATAACGGGCAGCAACTTGGTTTTCGATTAATTAACGCAAACTACAGATTGTTTCGTCAATATTATGTTTGCGTGACATCCGCCGTTTGTTTACGATTTTCCTTTCATATACAGTTTAAGAAATAAAACAAAATTCGTCAATTCGACTTGGCTCAAAGGTCGTTTCAAACAATCAATAAACAGTTCAATTAATGTGTAAGTGAAGGGCAAATTCTTGCCGGAAGCCTAGTTTGGTTTT
>JANVCF010048006.1:0-13396 GCA_025388745.1 Hydrozoanthus gracilis
TTTTTTTTTTTGTAGAAATTAAAGGGATATTCCAACTCCAAGTATGGTTAGTAAGAAACATTGTTTTATGCCTTGTGGCAATTCATTTTCATCTAATTAAACCAGCTCATATACATTATGTTATCTATAATAAATATTTGAGTATGTTGAGCAACTCATGTCAATAACGTGGCCAAGTATCAATTCTAAATTTCATAGATAATGAGCACCATGATTCTTAAGAAAAGAATTTTCACAAAAAGAATAAATGTAATGCATTTTATTTACAACACAAGATATATAAGGTTTATTTTATCGCTTAATGATAGATTACTTTTCTTTTAGGTTTCATAAAAATGATCGATATGGCTTGTTACAATCACGATCTTGGTGCTGTACGGCATCAAGTCAATCTAAACTGTATGAATACGATAAAAAACCTCAAAATTAAAATATTGAAAAGTTTTCGTTCAATGTTTCAACACAACTTTCAAAAAAAGAGTGTTACACATAATTAATTCAATGGGATACAATTATATGTTCCAAGTTTGACTTTAAAGCTTGTTCTTACAGTTACATAGATATATTCCTTTTTCGTCCAAAACATTCATGAAACAAGAAAATATATGGTTCTAACCTAAACAGGCTGACACTGTGTTATTATACAATTATATATATTATCACACAATGACATTACAACAGAAAAGGAAGGAAATAATGTGGAGACATAACTCTGAAAAAAAGATCAGCTGTATTGATAACTCAAACCACATTCACTGTACCTTGGGGGTTACTCTTTCCTTCCTGTGCTTTGATTCTTGTATAGTGCTCTGAAATGTTCATAATTACGAGAGGATGCAGCGCCACAGAAACACTTCCCGTCATCCCAGAACTCGCCATAACCTCGCCTTTACTGTTTTTTTCCTGAGTGTCCATTGGGGTCGCCATCTTGGATTTCGGGAGTTAAACTTTGTAACCACGCAATACCGCTTTGTATGCTGGGAGCGGTCACAAAAAGATCTCCATCTCTGGTTGTAAAGTGAGTGGAAGACTCCTAAGTATAGATAGTTTAAATGGTGTCAAATTACTTTCATTCAGACGGGGAGTCTGTCAGAGGGGGCGTTTATCAGAAAGTTTACGGTATGTGATCCGTTGACTTGAATACTGTAACCTCAGGACCTTGCTTTCGATATTCGGTCATGATACGGAGCCCCCCTGCAAGCCGGGCCGGGAAATGATATCTAACGTATACACGGACAGAAAAGATGTCGCATTTTTTCTAGATCTCGTGCCAGGGCCTTGGTTGCGAACCTTTGTCCGGTTACTAACTTCTTGGAGTAATATGGAACGGCTTACGATTAGTTAAGTACATAGACAAATCGGTCATTCGGTTGCATTTTTTACGGAAAAAATTAGTATTTAGAATTTTCAAATATTTAAATTTTAGTGTAAACGTATTTATATGTTGCACGAAATTGTATTCTTAACAAACTCTCAGCCTGAGCATTATTTTAAAATTATTCTTCGCAACTTTCAATTAAAATTCTGTACATTTATTCACCCCTCTTAGGACAATAAGCATTGTTTTTCTTTTTTATGTATTTTTAGCGAGTTGGCATTTCAATATACTTTATTCATTATTTTTATTCCCATATGTAGAACAATAAACATTTATTCATTGTCAGTAATTCTGTATTTTAGCTTCTTTACGCATTTCAATATACTTTTAATAGTTTCATTACATTTTATGGCTGAGGAGGAGCGAAGCTTTTACACTCGAAACGTCCTTGTATAAATGTTTTCAACAGTGTCAATCCATTTTTTTAAACCTCGTTTATTACAACTTGTTAGTTTTTTCATTGCTTTAGATGAACGGTATGGCCTTACGGCTTGCTTGAAGAAAGAATCTCGTTTCAGGTTCCTAACTGAGAACATTATGCGTGCACAAAGCTCATAAATGTTTGTTTGGCTAAGATTAATGCGCTTGAACGAAACTTTGGGCTTATCGAACTACACTCCTTGTTATAACGTCTTCAGTTTTAAAAGACCACGATGTTGACAAATGGTTATACGATTTGAGAACATTCTAAAAACATACTGAGGCTGAGAAACGGCGAAGGATTTTCATTTCATTTGGATACTACACAACAGATTATGGAAATAAATTTTTCTTGCTTAGTTTTCATCAGTGGGGCTTACTAGCCTTTAGTGTTGTATACAAGTACAAGAGTTTGTTTTAAATATTTTATTCATTGTTCTGCATCTTTAATTTCTTGTCGACCATGGTAGCGGCCGATTCAATAGATCATATTTATGCTTTCGGTCGTTCAGTACGAACAGAAAATAATACACATACCTAATCACTATATTTGAAGCTAAAATCCCAAATATATCTACGAGTGCTCAGCCTCAGGCCAAAATTTAGATGTTCTTATATAAAAAGGGTATGTAAACTTGACCAAATTTTAACTTCACTAAATATATATTTGCAGAGAAACTTTGCGGCTAGTTACAAATGAGCTAACTCATGCAGTATCTTTCTTTTCAAGCAAGTTCAGTTCATTACTTAAAGATAAGTGTTTGTGTCGATCAGTGCAGTCGGCATGTTGTCGGCAGGATTCTGATGTTTTTGTAAACCGGGAGCAAGGCAAAAGATTTGGTTTATTTTATTCACTTTATTTATTTTCTTAGTACTGAAATAGTTTTTTTTTCGATAATGTTTTAGAATTAATATACTTGCACAGTATACAAGCTATGTGTTGGTTATGACACCAACGTTACACAGTTTCGCTAGCAAAACTAATCGTCTTACTAAAGAAAATTCCCATAAGAAAGAAAACGCCAAAAGCTTTAATTTAGAATAATAAACTTAGAAATTTTTCTTTCATCTTTTTACAGATGCTATTTTTGTAAAATTACTCAGCCTTGTAAACAGCTTTTGACTGGATATGAACCAATTCTGCAATTTGTAGTGACTTTATTTTTGCCACAAAATATCATTGTATGTGGTAAGTGTAAAAAATCAGAGACTTTTTTTTCTTGTTTCAGTTCACGATATATCGATATCGGGAAACATGTGCAACTGAATAGAGTTGCATGTTACATGCAGATCTTTTAGCCGCCTAAATCCCGCGCGCTTGGTTCATGGCGCTCGCAATCTTTTCACAAATTAGTTTAGAATTTAATTCAAAAGCCTAATGCTTGGAATCTTGAAAAACTTTAGAAAACCTAGGCAAACAAGTAATTTTTTTAAAAAGAAGAGCCATTTATCAGGCAGTAATTGCTTACCCAGTTGACTTTGGGGCTTTTCTACCTTTCACCCTTTAAATAAAGCTTCAGTCTTTTCCTCAACACGGAGTCTTGATTGGCTGAATGACTCTATTGATATAGGGTCGATCAGTTGTTGTTTTTTCCTTCAAAATGCTTAGAAAAATTTCAAAAGGCTGAGAAAATCTCCATTTGCAATTATACCCATTTATTCATTGTTGAACTTAAGTCACATCGCGATCGAACTGAGTTAACTATTAAAGTCAGAACGAAAATCAGTCATGTTTTGCACGCCACAAAGGCTGTTGAAAGAAGGAGTACGAGCATAAATGAATCAAAGGGAAGTCTTCTCACAATAGCATTCTTGATAGTTTTTTTCTCTCCACGTGCTATACTAAGAGATATAAACGAAAGAGATATTTTCAAGTATTTTCTGAGTCAAGGAAATTTAGTACTATCGAGTTACGTTTAATAAGTAAAATCGTCGTTTTGTACGGAAACCAGCTGTATTATTTATTATATATATCTTCAATGGGAAAGAATAAAGATGAACAAAGACTGTTAGCTTCAATGAATTCTGTGCAATTTGTTAATATTGTTATTTCAAGTAACGTTCTGCTTTCCGGTTTGCTTTCTCGACACAAAATGGTAACTTGAGAACACAGCTTTGATTTATTATTCTATTGTAGATAAACTTGTAGTTTTATCGTTGTAATTAGATGCAAAATTTTTCTTCAAAGAAAATCAAAATGGATGGTTTCTGGTGACTCAACAACTCCATGGTTTTCGCTAAGTAACGGTTAGAATAAGACATTTTTGATAAATTTCGCTTGGACTTCGTCCAAATTTCAACTCCTCAAACAGCATTCCTCAGTTTGCGTGAAAACTTACTAGACACTGTTCAACTTTTCACATGTTTAAGAACAACTCTTTTCGAGAAAAGAAATTGCATTCATGTAGTGGTGAAAAGCACGTGTAATGACTTAAGCGGGTCTACTTAGCGCATGCGTAATCGGTGTGAAAGAGGTTTCGAGCTCAATGGAATATGTCAACAATATTGGCATTCTGTTTTGAAGTCTCGAGGAAAAAGCGCAAACATTTACAAAGACTACATAATACTTACCTAAGCGATAATATTAAGTTCAAATTTCAACAGGGACTATTTACTAGTATGGTGCTGTGTTCGTATTGTGACCACAGCACAAGTGCCCAAAGATCGGGTTTATGGCACACCAAGACTAAAATGTCCCTGCGACACGCAAAAGACAAATAGATAAGCTCTACCTCACAAAAAGAAAAACGGGTATACTTTGTAAGCAAACTTTTAAAATAAGTCTTGAGTTTTTCCGGCCCAACTTTAAATCCGTACCGTAGTTTTTCGAAAGTTTGTATTACTTATATTCACACTATATAACCGCCTCTTTTTCAATTTTCTAATCTAACTACAGTTTCTTTTCACAATTAACACTTTGCAATCACTGGAATCGAATTATCACTCAGCATTTCCATGGATATAGAACGTTTGAGCGTGGTATTCAGCTTTGAATATCAAATTAAAAATCCATTGTCTTTTGACTTTAACAAAGAAGTCGACGTCACGAGGCCTTGACTCGCATCTCTGGCAAGTGCCAATCAAATTAGAACTTGAAAGAAAGTTAATTCATATATCCGTATTTGACGTTTCTGAATTTAAGTACAGTAAAAAAGGCCTGCATGGGAAAAAATTAAAGGGCACTTTGCCACGAGTCGACTAACTACAGAGCGAGCGAGACCTAAAGTTAGATAAACCGGATTTAACCTGGTAAGTATGTCTGAGTATCTCCACTTTTCTTGCATAGTTTTGATTGAATTTGTAGCTAATTGTCTGTGGAGAACCCCTCTTGCATGACTACTTTCGATTAGCAACCGCCGCCTTTATCTCGCTTGTCCTCTTCGCCGAGAAACAAGAGTCGGTTGCATAGATATTCGCTCGGGAGCATACCGCACCGGCTTCCATAGAACTTTGCCTGCGAACCAGTTTGGAGGAAGGAGTCAATGGGCACACTCGCAGTGAATATATTCATTTAGTTGTGTTTCAAAACGAGAGATAGGTTCTGCAGGTGATACAGTTTCGTCGGCATATTTTTTAGTTAAACAAGCGGCGCTTGTTTTTAAGTATAGAAAATAGGCGTCGCAATAGCTCGTGGCACGCATTTAGTTTCTGAGCCATATCTTCTCAAACTTTAAAATATACCGCCTGTGCCAGAGGAGAACCCAATGTCAAAACATCGATGAAGGTCAACGAAAGTCTCAAATTTGGCAATTGTTTTGAGTTTTTGCTTGGCCACATTTTCTGCCATATGACTTTCCCAAAAGTTTGCGGGGCTGTCGTAAAATAACACAGATATAATTTAGTTCTTTTTACTGTATCGCTCGCACGTTTGAATATTCATTGTAGTAAGTATAGACTGGCTGTCTTATGCTCAACAATTTCTTATCTTTAACTACGAATGAGATAATTATCGTTGTTTTGTAACTAAAAAAATTATTCTCTGAAGTGTATTCCTCGAACTTGCCATTAGATATCAAGGATAGAGTTCTTTGGAGAAGCGTCTTTTGAACAGAGATATATGCAAAAGCTAAGCACATTCTATGTGCAAAAACGTTCAAACTTGTTTTGTTGCAGACAAATACTAAAATCAGTAGCTCCGAAAAACACGACGATCGGACAACGTTTGGTAGGGATTTGTACACCCCTTTATGGATTTATGCTCTTTTAAAGGAAAATCTCCTTGTATGTAAATAACATAGTTAAGAAACTGCTAAAAAACAAACAATCCGCATCAAAGCCGTAACCTTGAAAATATGACAAAATGTTTTTAAGTCTTGCAGAAATGTATCATTTCATTTTTTTCCCTTTTGGCACCAGGAGAAATAAAAAAGTGAACTCTATACTGCGATATTCTTGTCAACATTTACCCATTTTGTTTAGGTTTTTTTCGGCATTTTTCTTTCTGTATGATCACAATAGAAAATGTGTGGAGAAACCGATGATGTATTTGCTTTTAAGTATTGGTCTAGGAGCGCCGACCAGCTCAAATCGCCACGTGCATGCCTCCTGACAATTCATAATTGCTTAGGTACGGCGCGCCGCCATGTTGAATCACAATGGTGTGTGGTTCTTGTTACGGACTCGTTAGCGCACAGGTTAAACAATTTAATTGAAGTGAAATACTGATATGGAAATTAGATGAATAAAACTCAGCTTTGATTGGTTCGAATCGTTTATAAAACGCAATGAATTCCCGTTAATAAACGAGTTGTGCCAGTCGAAATACCATGCGTGTTTGGGATACAAAGTTATTAATTTGGTCAGTGGACTGAAAAGCAGGCATTTCGCTCTCAAGTGTTAAACAGTTCGCTTGATCAATTAATTATTGTTTTATTGCATCTTTGAAAATTGAATTGAAAAGTAAGTGAAAACGTTAATGTTACCGTGGCAACTAGATATCTTCGTTGTAAAGGATGCATAATTTAATTTGTCATAAAATTTTGATCTCGAATGTTCTCTTGAAACTGGCAATCAGTCCGTTTTAAAACTGAAGGTACAACCCAACGAAAACAAAGATATCTTAACTAATAATGTTGAATCAGAGAAAGTTTAAAAATTGTTCATGTGTTTCTTTTTTAATCCCCACGCGAACAATGCAAAAAATATTTTATTGAAAACGTGAAAAAGTTTTAACTCTTCAAAGGCCGTTGTTCAACTAGACAAACCTTTTTTGTTCGAAATGTTTAATTTGAACTGAAATCGAATTTTGTTATTTTTTGTATCCAAGAATTTGCAACTGCAAAAACGAATGTGGTTTTGAACCGTTCAACCGTTTCACGTTATAAGATCAACAATATTATAGTCTGCTTAATTTGAAGTTAATTTTCCTTCATATGAAAACAGCAAGTTCGCATTCATGCGATTCAAGTCGGGCTACCGGTACGGCATTCAACAACAGTTATTCAGTGATTTGATAATAGATAACAAAACTATACAAAGGAAATAAAACGCTTTGTTAACGGCTAAAACAAGCTAACACCGGCAAACGACTGCTGGGCGTTAAAATGGCTCCTACGTCTAACAATACAGTAGTATGGTTTTACCTTAAACGACGTTTGATCGAAACAGCTACTTAATGTCCAAAACTTGGAAAGGTTTCAAATTTTATTTTTGCGAAAATGAATTAAGAGACTGCGTTGATCAAAAGCTTTTGTTTACACTAGACCTAATTAATATTCCATTCTTGGGAACGAAACACACTTGGCACGTGGCGGGTCGGGGCTAAATAATAGCCCGCGCGTGCCGAAAACTATACGAGATAATATGCGAGTGTGTGCTGCTTTTGACAATTAAATTTAAAAGGCAACTGACAATAAATAACGACACACGCATCGTCCGCACGCCACGCCGACAGAAGACTGAATGAATAAAAACTTCTTTTAAGACTTATTACCAAGACAAAAGTCGAGCAGAGCTTACGAAACAACAGATCAAGTGCAGAAGAGCGTCACAGTGAGAAAGTGTAGGTGAGCGACACCAAATTAATGACAGCGGGGAGTCCGGTCAGTGTAACACATAGACCTGCTCTCAAAGCAAACCGTTACTCTAAAACTATTGATACAAAACCGTGGAGAAAAACAAACTCAAGAACACACTAATCAAGTCCTCGTAAACTGTACTCAGGTTTCTCAGAAGCGGAATTTGAAGATCAAAGTTGTCTTGGAGAACCAAGGAGATACAAGCTGAAACATGCCTCGTGCCCAAGGTGAGAAACGGTGTTTTAAAAGTTTTTTTTCGTGCTGAAAACTAACCAAGTCACAAGCGTTCATGTACAGGAATTGTTAGCGTTGTTCAGGGCAGCGAGCAAAGTATGTTTTCTTTTGTGGAGAATTGACCACTGCAGTCAAGTGACTTAGATAACTTTCGTTGCCATGGCCGAAATATAATGGAAATAGTATTTGTAAGATGTAAATATTTTTCTTAATTTTTCCGTTTAAAGCTACAAGAATAAGAATTGTTATTAATATACATTTTTTATCTAAAGCTCGATAGAGCGAATGGTTACATGATGTTCGCAGGCCGGCCGGAATCAGCTGAAGTAGCCTTAGCCTGCATAAAAAAAAGTTTGGAATCAAATATTGAAAAAGAAACAGTTTTGAAATAATTACGGGCTGAATCTTTCAACACTGTTATCAAATTGAAATCAAGTGTTCGTTAATTTGATCTAGAAAATCAAATGTTGGAGAGAGCTAAAATATTTGCCGTCTTTATGACAGAGTATTTTAGTGTTGGTAGTAGTACCGGCAACTCCGTTCAGTTTTTATTGAATATAAATGAGAAATGTTTGTTTTTACTGATTTGTGAACAGAAGTTTTTCGCAACTTGTTTTGGAGAACTTGGCTTGCATTCTTGAAAACGTCTTGTCATTACAAAGCTTAAAACCTTAAGCAAGATTTGTGACCGTCTTTGAATTAGTGTAACTCGCTTGGTTTACATATTCGCCAACATTGTTTTCGCACTTGTACGGCAGTTAACTTAGACAACAATTTTTCACTCAACACTTATTTCGTTTCTTAGCAGTGTTTTAATTTTGAACAATGTTTTACTGATTGTCTTTTTCAGCATCCCAATTTGTTTACAAACGATTTTGAAAGTCATTATCCGTTTGAAAGGTTCAGTAACTAAGTTTAGGCTAGACACTCTAGGAAAATTTTTAGAGTTCAAACAGAGGTACTAAATTAAAAAAGATTGGTTCTAAAACAGTCAAGAGATGCAGTCAGAGAGATTTTTTTAAAGAAGTTTGGTGTTGCTCTAACTGCGACAAAAAACTGATGTGGCAGCTAGTCTTCAGTCGATTCTGCACGTTGTTCTGTGTCAAGCTATGAAGACCGGCAGCGTGGAGCAAAGTTTGCCACCGACACTAGAAAGTGTTATATAAAGAGCTAAAGATCTTCTGTTTACAAACATTTCTGTATAGAATGAATGACAAAAGCCGAAGAACACAATAAAACCAACAAAAACTAGTTTTTTTAGTTGTTACGACTCAACTAATTTTGAAAACTTCCATAATCAACTAGTGTTTTCAAATATAAAGTTCTTAGACTTAGCCACACGAATAGTGACTTGTTTGTCATTTGTTAAAGACCTTATTTAAAAGACCACTCACTTAAATAAAAACAAGTAAACCAATCGAGCAGGTCCAGTCTAAGTCTAGATTAGTCAAACGTATATTTGATCTGTCTCACAAAACATGAGTTCGGGAAAAGTTTATAAAACGATTCGCTTTAAAAATGTTTCCGAAAAATCTCGGTTTTGATGAACCACGAACGGTTTGCCGTAATTACTGTAAATTTTAGTACCAGCGCTGGTATACACATAATTCGCGTCCGTAACAGCCATCCATGCTAAAGAATCGACAGCCATACACATGCATACGGTCGTTATGGCGACGATTCACTTCCAGCTAGTGTATAAAACGTAGAGTTTTTCAAAGCTTTAGACTGAAGCGATAAAACTCCAAGTTAAGTTTCTAAGTGAAGCAAAAGCACCTTTATACTGGTTTTAATTCCGGCCAGGTATAGGTTTCGTGAAGTATATAAATATATCTGATGAATAAATAATTAGACATGAACAGGAATGAATTCAGACAATGTGCCGAGTTCAGTTAATTAACGAATTTCTTGTGTGTTTGTTCTCTTTTCGTCGAAGACAAAAAGAAAACAAACAATGGTCAAGTAAAAGATAATCCAGCAGGAGCTAGTACATATGTATCAATGTGTTTTTATATATGAGATTGATCTGGGCTGTCTCAAAAAGTTGAACTCCGTTCAGGACTGTATTTACAGTCACCAGTTAGTGCCATGGCTGACTTGTTTGGAATTTCCTACCCAGGTCAGCATATGTACAGCCCAAGTGGGTACGGTGTGTCTCATAGCAAGTTACAGTCACCTATGACAATACAATGGTGAGTGATTTCCTTTACTTTTAGCTCAAATTAGGTAAGATAGAATTTCTTAGATGAATGCAAGACTTATTGCTTATTGAGAGACTTCGCGCAAGACTCATGCACAACAATGGGCGCCAAGCAAGCTCTTATGCACGTCTCGTAGTTTTAAGCTAAAGATGTCCCGTTTTATCGAAAACAATCACCTCGCAATTACTGTTGTGTCGTGTTTTAGCAGCATTTCGCATTACTCTTTCTTACAAACACGTGAACCTGTTGATTCAAAAGGCTTTTTGCCTGTGAAATTCCATGTGTCGGTTTTATATTTTTCGCGAGTCTTTCGTTCTTTAGAATCAAAGCTTAAATTATTTACAAAAGCACGATTTTAAACTTTGAGAAGCAGATAAAACTTTAATTTATTATACTTATATACAGTTGAAATTTGTAATCTCTATACCCAACAAATTCGCAATACTTGTTTGTTATACACTAACGCAATTCATAAACAATATATGCTTTGACATCCAACTGTGGTACTCAAAGGCATCAGTCAAAATTGCTTGCAGAAATAACAACTTTATCCTATCTTGCTCAAAACATGCACCGATGAATTCTGCTCCAAATGTGACAAAGGAACTGGGCCGTTCAAAATAAGCAAAATAGTGTTGTTTGCCCTAAACGTAAACAAAATATGTGTTGCTCATTTGCGAATATCTTTTTTCTCTCTATAGGCTCAACGAAAACTATGAAGTGTCCGAAGGAGTGAGCCTGCCTCGCAGTGCATTGTATTCACACTACTTGGATTTTTGTGAGAAAAATAATTTAACTCCCGTTAATGCAGCCAGCTTTGGCAAAGTAAGTTAAACGTTGAGTGCATTGCAATTAACATTTTTGTAAGGTTAGAATGGCAGAACTCCCGGAATGAATGTAGTTAATTCCAATAAGGACTAACCCACGGCCGGCTTGCATAGTATATTTTGTTTATTAATTGATTAGAAATTTTGGTTCCTCTGTCTTTGTCTTGCACGATCAAAAGTATAAAGAAAAGCTTTACTTATCAAATTTTAAATTTTGTTGCATTACATGAGCTTATCCTCAGAAGTGATGCACACAGAACCAAACGCTGACAATTTTTGCTTTTTTCACAGATAATAAGACACAACTTTCCCAACTTGAAAACAAGGCGCCTTGGAACACGCGGCCAGTCAAAGTGAGTTGGTAAACCAGATCAAAAATCAAATTATTCAAATAGCTACAGACTCCATTTTGTTAACTGAAAAAGGAAATAAATTAATATATTCTGACTGCTTGGCTTTTTACGCAGGGAGCTTTGCTATAAATGACGAGACACGAATTAGCAAGGAATTAGCTTGGATGAGAAAGAACTGAAAAGCTTAGCAAAAACGTTTAACGCCTAGCTTTGACAACCCCACAAGTAAATTAACAAAGCACTTGCGAAAAGCTAATACCCACGGATAACAAAAGGCATTTTCTCAATTCAGTTAACACTCCGCATGATATTCTCATTCAACAGGTACCACTATTATGGTATTACCATCAAACCAACGTCACCATACCATGACACTGTTGTCAATGCGGCCAGGCAAAGTTCTTCCGGGTGAGTTGGTCTTGTCATGTTTTTTATAATTAAGAACTGCTAATTTTGGAGGCTGTATATTTTGAGGACTTCGGCCTCAAATGTTCTGAAACATAATTACTCTAGTATTCAGGATCTGTAGTTGTTATTTTACTTTCGTTTATACAAATCAACCGCGGAAGCACGAACTGAGTTGCCCATTCCTCTCAGCTTTAACATGCTCTAAAATTGTCGGCATTTTGCAGCGTTCGTGTTCTTAAGTACGCGCAAACGTTTCACGAAGTTTTGGAAGCGCGGAATTTTGGAGCGAGCTTTTCGGCGCGTCTAAAACTTCAAGAATCGTTTGCTTTACAGGCTACGTGACCTTATTACTGAATAAGTGAGTTATACAGAGTCGTGAGTGAGGCTTTTGTTCAGACATGCATATCCTGAGGAAAACTTTTTTTGTGAACCATCCCAAAGGAACAATATGCCACCTGGCTAATTATAAAATGAGCAACGTGCGGAGCACAACTAAATACTATAATTATGTACAGTCTGTCTAGAGCTAGCTAAAAACTGAGTGTTGATGCTTTCCATTTTATCGGCTACGAAACGTTTCTTTTATTTGTTAATGATAACAACAAAGTATTTTTTTCAATGCCTTTTTTGCGAAACGATTTCTAGCGCGAACTGCGGATAGAAACCGTTCAGCTACTTAGTTATTGTCAAAATTCTGTAAAAATGCGGCGTACAGCTAAAAATAAAATTTAGTAATTTTGTTGCAAGAAAGTAATGATTCTCAGTAAACAAATATACTCAATATGGTGTATCTGACTCTTAATTAACCCCAGCCGGACCACACGGTGTGGTTCTTGCCTTAAACAAGGCACTCTATTTGAGTTGCTTAAATGAATATAAGTAACAGATACTATTATTTAATTTTCGGCTAACGGCCAACCTGCGATGAATTAATCTCCAGCCAAGGGGGAGGCAAAGACTCTCTTTTGTTAAAAGATGGGAGTCATAGGGTTATGCAGCAATAGGGGGCTTGAGAAAGAATTAAATGCACAAAGGTTGTTCAGAAAAAAACTTTCAGTTTGGCTTTTGCTTAAGCTTTGTTTTTTTTATTGGCACATCGAGTAAAAAATTTAACGACGTGCACTATTTGAGAGCTGTTTAAATTCAAAACTGTCCAAAATGCATATTGGCGGCGCAGTGGCAAGCGGTTAGCGCCGGTTTCACTCGTAATCCAAGGGTCGCGAGTTCGAGCCCCGGCCAGACCACTGTGTTGTGTCCTTAAACAAGACACTTGACCTTACTTTGCTCCAGTCGACTCAGCTGTATAATTGAGTACCAGCTCTGGTGGGGGCTAACCTGCGATAGATTAGTTTCCTGTCCAGGGGGAGTCAAAGACTCTCATCCGCTTAACACTAAAGAAACCGGAGATAAGTTCCTGTTTAAGAAAGGATTTGATAGCTGTTTTGAAGCTGTTGCTCAAAACTGTGAAAATTTATTTAGATTTGTGCCAGCGTTTAAGGACTCTTGTCCGTCCAAAAATAGCTTTTCTCTATTTGCATAATTCGTAAAGTAACAATTA
>JANVCF010048450.1:0-13372 GCA_025388745.1 Hydrozoanthus gracilis
AAAAAAAAAATCATAAACGAAAATATGATGAATAACTAGTATCTTGATGAAACTGATTTTTACCAACACCAATCTAGCTCTCATAAAAACGAGTTTCAAATTTTACCTTTGCCAAAATCACAAACCTTTTGAATTATAAGCCACTGCTTACACAACGAAAATTTGAAGGAATCAAAATTTTTTACTTACCTCCGTATCCTTTCTTCGGTGCGAAGCAACAAATCGATCGGTCGCTCGCAACTGTTTTTTTTTTTTTTTTGCTCTCTGTATTAGGACACGCATGCACGCATGAACAAAACCAAAAGCGGTACAGAACTAACAGAGTCACTTTTGAAACCCAGTGGTGAGAAAGAGCTTAACCGCCGTTAGGATTTTCTGCAAAATCATAGAGGTGTAGCTTTTAAAGAGCGAGAAAATAGTTCAAGCAAATGGTTTTGTCGACACAAGTAGCATTGCAATGATAAAGATGAGATCGCAAACTTATAAAGCTATTGCAATACTTTTCATTTAATGTTCTTTGTCGTTTTACCCATAAGATTTACAGCTCGTAATAAAGTTCTGTTAGAATCCTCATAGAAACACTTTGAATATTCATTAAAAACGCTTTATATGGCAGTTTTGTATACAAGCAGAAAATGTGTTCGATTACAGATGGAATTGAATCCTATACCCTTCTTCTCATTTTACTCCAACACTTGGTAGATCGGAATTTCTGATATTCAAAACTCCCGTCAGTAAACGAATGGATTTGAAGCAAGTTGTAAAATTTATTTACTTGACTATTCGTTTTGGCCATAGCTAACACCAAAGTTTTCTATACAAAACGTATTACAATATGAGAAAATAGCTGTAAAAATTTTAAAATCAAATTAGCTTGTAATTCGGTATTTCTAATAACTCGATAATTGCTTTTTAAAGAACCGACTTTCCAATTTCTCTTGTAAAGCAAAGCGCTTTGCATTTCTTATTTTCAAAGAAAATATTCGTTGCTTTGATGTCACAAGCTTTGAGAATTCATTTAGAGCGTTGGACTAAGATCTATGGCCTTTGATCAGTGATATATATTTTTTCTTGAGTCAGAATAGCGCTGGCGAGTAAAGAAAGTACACACCTGTTACATTTTCTATTCTCTTTATTGTTGTCAAGTATCTATTATGCTTCTGTTAGGATCTGCACTAGTTTAAAGAAGAAGCTTGGTGAATAGGGTAGGATGTTAAAAATTATATATAAGAGATTTTGTCGTCGAAATAAGTATAGTATAAGATTTCCCCGCGCGCTCCTTAACAAAACATCTTCACAAGAACGCTTTTGGAGTAGGAATCTAAAACTCTTGCAATAAAACATTTTGTCTTATGTAGTAGCAGAGAAAATACTCATTTTTGGAATTTTTCTGCGGGTTCGTTTTATGTTTTGCCACATTGATGGAGGTGAAGAAATTACAACCTGAATTTACTTACGACAAACACTGACACGATGAGTGTAGTACAGATTTGAAGCTTACTGTGTTTGTACATATACACTGTTCGCCGTGTTACGAACATGTTTGAACAAAGAACACCCCTGTGTTCTTGTTTGTGTTGAATCTTACAGAAGCTGTTTAATTACAGTAAGGAATAAGTATGCCTGCTTGTAATACTACATCTTTTCAAAAACGTAGCTCGAGTTTTCTATGGTGATATCCGATAACTGGCGCATTTTCAGGTTTAGTACATCTTTTTGAGAAATGACGATGAAAAAAATCAAATTGTAAAAACAAAAAACCCGTTTAGCTTTTCTAAGAAATGTTTTGCACAATTGAATTCTAACCGATTCAAGTAGCTACATTTTTTGTTACGATTATGTATTACCTTTAAATATCATTTCCGCTATAGTTGTAAAAAAATTGCAATACATTTTCCAGTTCATCTTTCGGATTTTACCTTTTTTAACGAAAGAGAGATCTTTCAAAGTTTTGAAACAGTTTGTAGCAAAATCTCTAAAATGTGAGACTTTTTGCCAAGACCAACTCGTTCGTAATTTATAATTCTTAGCTTATACAAATCTCCTCTACTAAGACTGAGCAATGCGCAGCCCTACACAAAAATATTTGCCGGGAAAGCAAGCCCTTCGCTAAAACAGTCATGAGTTCGCCTAAATTTTGTTTTAACGTTTTGTGACACTACGATGAATAAAGTACAACTCTATTCTTCAGCTACATGAAGAAATTGAAAGGAATTCTGGTATTATAAAGTCGTTTACAACACCTTTACACAAAGCTGACGAAAAAAACTTAGCAATTTTCAATTTTTATCGCGCGGTAAAACTTGACTGGTAAGTCGTTGTTTTAAGTTACCTTTCTTACCTCTAAACTCGGGTTCATTTGTAGTGTGCAAAAAAGATGTCATTTCGACTTCCAAAGCATAAAAAGCAAACTTATACTAAAAATTAGGCATTGATGAATTTTTAATGTCTCATTTTCTAAAAGCGTGAGTCACTACCAGAAAACGTCTTCTTAGAGTCAAGGAAATGGATTTTCTCAAAATGATTATGGTCGTTATTGCATTTTTCAATCAATTATCGTCAATTCTACCATTAAATGGTGGTGAAATGCAATTTGGAGAGCCCTAGTTTACTTAATTAGAACACTTTCAATGTGTATCACATTCTAAAATAGTGCACGTGCCTTGACAATGTAAGAATACAGGAATTTTCTATATACTCTGGCAATTAAGCTTGTATGATTAAGAAAGATCAGGATGTTGGCCGGATTTGTCTAATTAAAAGCTCGATAAATTAAATGAGAAATTGAACCCTACTGTGTACTTCCATGCAAAAAAAGATCTGTTTAAGGGCGGTTAGATCTCAAAGAGAATAATTGATTTTCAACCAAAAACTGCTTTACAACTTGCTAATACTACTTAAAACTATTGTGAGAAATTTCAGCGACCAGTAAATTGGCCTCGCCGAAGTTTTTATAAACCAAAAACATTTCATAGGCTTGCTGTCCAGAAAAATATCGTTCATAGAAGGGAAAAGAGGGCAAAAAAGTTAGTTATTTTTTTAATTTCGTTGGCGAAAGAGGTTGTCGCTTTTCTAAAGCTGTGTTTACTCGAACATTTGCCGTGCATCACTAATCGCTTCAATCCTTACACATTCAGAAATCAATCCATATAAATATTTACGTTAAAGAGTGATTTTCGTCCACGATTCTACAAACGAAACAAATTGAAAAACAGCAATTCAATTCATTTATTAATCTCTGTGGCATTGGATAGCCTTGATTTACAGTGAAAGGATGACGAATCGATCGAAATTTTTCCCTGAACCGAAACTTCCAAAAGTAAAAACCTTTGGTGGAACGGCGCCCTGATAACAAGCAGCTCTTTCCCGCCCAAATAACCGACGCGCGCGGGCGGTACTGTACTTCGTTTGGCTGCTATAAAGGCACTTAATGGGATTACCTTTCTATTTATATGCTCAATATGTCACCTGTATTTTCCTGCGTTCTTTTGTTCAAGTGATTCATTCATCGGATTTGGGACACAAAACGTTCAGGTATACGAACTTACTTCTGTACAAAATGCTTTACGTTTGTTTAAAGGTAGAGTATTCTAGCGATTTAGTGCGGATGAATTTTTGTACACATGGACATATGTTGTTGAACCATCTGCCTAGACTTCTCTCGCGGTAGCAGTTGCATCATAGTGAAAAGCTCTGATCATTAAGAGTAAAGATATTTGGCAGCAATTAGGAAGAATACATCACTCAATTTCCATTCGAGCATTATCACTCACAATAGATCCGACACGCGACTAAACGAAAACAAGACATTGTTCGCGGTTGGAGCTTCGCCGAAACGTTTAATTGCTTATTCGAATATTTTAAGTTTTAATAAATTGATAGTACTTGACTGACTGTCTGAGAGGCTTTTTCCTCCGTAAACATTTTGTTTGTTTGAGACTGCCACGCGAGCTGACACGCGCCAAGTCATTCATTTTGCACGCGCGCTATGAAGGCACCAGGTGGAACTGTCTTATTTATTGTACTAACTATCATTGCTTGTTTTCGCAAATTTGACTTAACCCATAACAGATTTTTCACTGGACAAAACGCACTCACCGTGTGCCAAATTTAATTTTTATTTGAAAGGATTTAAAATGATTTTAAGAGATACAAAAAAAAGCAAAACAGTTGTTTCCTCTCTTAATTAAAATCAAATTGAGCGAATGCCAGTTAAAAATACCGCAACTTTCCGTTGGTTGTCTAATTTTGAGAAAATATAGTAAATAACTTTACCTTATGAATCTGTTAGTTTTGTTCAATGAGTCATTTAGTTGCTGGCTAGTGCCGAGCTTAGTCGAGTCAAGAAAAAAAACGAAGCTAGCTTTCATTTCTCTAGAAACGGAGCACGTGTAGCCGTTGAAAATTTCGTTTATGAAAAATGTAAGAGCTAAAAGATACAAACTTCTCTTATTGTTATCCAAATATCTCCTTCAAAAAATATCATTAAATTTTAAAATTTGAAACCTGGTGTGAAATTTCTGTGAACTGGAGAGACTTAACCGCAGTCAGCAAAAACGTGCGACCCGATCATAAAAGTGTTTTACAAATGTAAACAGATCTTGAATAGTTCATGTAACCAAACGAATAATCAATTAGCAGAACCAGAAAATCTTTGCAAGAAATCTGGTTCAAATCTCCCAGTTGGGTTTCTGAAAATAATGGAAGATATGAACAGTATAGTGTTTGTTGATTGGTTTTTTAGAATAAGAATAAACACCTATGTTTTTCTGCTTGTGGCCAGCTTGATTTTGCTACGACTTATGTTTATCTTGGATACTCTGAACTTCAGAAATGAAAGTTTCTAAAGTTTGATAACAGTAACCTCTTTTCGACACTTAAAACAATATTTTGTAACATAGCCAAGAAAGAAAAAAGCTATCGAAAACCATATCTTGACATTATTGTGCCCATCTAAACTCGTTATGTTTTTAAACAGAAGTAAGATGCCTAGAACGCAATTTGCGGCTTCTGTTTTGGCCGAATCGGCGTCGATGTTTGAAATCAACGTGTGTTGTTGGAAAGCGAGGTATTGTGTTTTGACATGTAATTTCCATTACAATCCCTTCTGATTTCGGACACGCGGCATCCTATTGTCCGGGGCGCATGCATGCCGGATTATGATCTGTTCTACAACTACAAAGACGGTATTCTGCAAAATTTCACCTTTGGCTCGAATTAAAGAAATAAACTTAATTCAAATCACTCTCCACAAGCTTTTCTTGACAGTTTGAAAAGATACTTATGTAAACGGATGTCTCCTGTTGACAAATTGCCACTTTTTCGCTGAGCTTGGTGGTAAAGATGTTGTTTTGAAACTGATCAACTGTCGAGTTGTTAGCGTGCGCTTCTAAATCACTGAAAAATGCGCTTCACACCTGTCTAAAATACGAGACCAATTGAAGACAGAGCCATACAATAAAACAATATATAGAAGCGAATTATTGTCTTCGACACAGGTACGACACGAAACTCGTCTGCTGCTGAACATCGAATAATACTCAATTAGGCATATATTTATTCGGCCTTTGAACAAATGCTAAAATATTTATGTCCCCTTGATCGCAATAGTACAATTACAAATTAATATTTCAATTGCACAACACTGCCGTTGCTGTTTTTAAGACTCAAGAAATATTTTCCTATTTTTGCGCGTTATGGCCAACGCCAGAGATCGAATAAAACTTTACACGCTCAATGAGTTTCAAATAAGGACTTACGTATAAACGTTTTTGATGGCATTGTTTTTGTATCAATTCTTTTTTGTTGCCTAGCGATCGCTTCTGAAGTTTTTACTTTTCAGCATGATAAATTTTCTCTAGTATCGAAGCGCAAAAACATCTGTTCTTTCGAGAGTACTACCATAAATCTGCTAACAGAACGCAACAAGCTTTCAAATGGTTAAATTCTTCTTTAAAATTCGTCTTTAATCATTTCAAAATGGGCTTGTCGACAAAAGAGCTGTCCCACAGGCATAATCGAAGATAAATAGAGGCATTCGTTATAAACACGACACGAAAATAGCTGTTGTGCTATTAAATTGATTAAACATTCTTTCTGTAAACCATTTTAAAATATTCAGGCAGCTGTTTTTTCCTGGGGTGCTTGAATTTCTAACTCCCTTCAGGTGAGTCTTAAAAACTGATTGCCGAAGTTTACGAAAAGCGAAAGACTTGCACCAAACAAACTACAAAACAAAATAACTTTTTTGGTAGTACACGGATGACTTAACTAGCATCGCTAACAAACACGTAAAATTTGCAGAAAATGAGGTTTGAAGGTACGGATTTTGATCGCGAAAACTGGAGTTGTCAATTAGGTGCTAATTAGCAGCGCGGGGCGTGGGCTGTATACTTCAATTGTACTTGAGTGTTTCTTAAGCGTGCCGCGATGAACGTTTGTGATTGGACAGTGGCGCGTGCCTATCACAGAACAAAACTTTGCTTATCCAATGACAAAGTGTCTTGAGCGACCACGGTTGGATCGCTTTGCCTTGTGTTTTTGTTTGCATTGCCCTCTTTTCAGCTGACATAATGCACATAAAAGAGAAAAGAGCACATGAGATGGTATAAAAACGGGCACGCGCCGGACAAATTAGCCAGTTGAGCTGTTGCAATCACGTATCATACAGCCCCTTTAAAACTTTGGCCAATTTTTTTTACTGACGGTTGTCAACACGATTTACTTTGAGTTTTCACTACTGGAGCTGGAATTTTTTTCTTGAAAACTTCTTAACAAGAAAGATTTTAGCGAGCTGATCGATCAAAAGATTAACGTAGACTAATATAACTGTGCACAAGGTCAAGCGACATGCCACGATCATTTTTGGTTAAGCTAAAGAAACATCTCGCTAACTCATCTGTCTGGGAAGAAGGTAGGTTCAGCTTTGAGGTACTTACTTTTGTAGATCAAAGTCTTTGGTTTCCTAACCCACTTTGAACAAAACACTACTGTAATTTTAGTAGTATTAGAAATTGCTTTCTCTGCGCTTGAGATACCGTATAGCATTAAATATTCATTGGTTCAAAGTATATGCAGCATTATTCTAAAGGTTTTCTCTCTAATTTTTTAACAGCAGAGACAGTGCTTCCACTGGAGTCCACGGATGTTTGGAAGCCTATACGAGTTGAAATCGAGCCAGCACAAATATTTAAGCCAATCAAACTGAATCTAACACAGCTTGATCCGACGACGCAAACTGAAAAAGGACAGTTCAGCCCCAAAGCTCGGTTTTTCAACTCCTTCACTTTTTCTTCGTATCCGCTGCCAAACGGTCCTGCACAGATTTCTGGTTCTACGTTGGAGTATTCGCCAAGTTCAAGCCCGTTTGGCTCCGAGGCCTCCAGTCCCCGTCTCCTCGATGGCGCACTTGTTCCCTCACCGACAAAAAGTGACGACGGATTTCCCAAGGCTAGCATTTTTATGCCGGGGTCGTGTTTTCCGGGTTTAGAGGGATTTGAGAGCGCCAAACATTCATCTTTTATTCAAACAAACTCTGTGTCCAGTGCCGGAAGAAAGCGTCGTAGTGGAGTACCAAAAACATTTACATGTGAAGTGTGTGGGAAAATTTTTAACGCACATTATAATTTAACCCGCCACATGCCGGTACATACGGGAGCTAGACCCTTCAAGTGTAAGATTTGCGGGAAAGGGTTTCGCCAAGCAAGCACACTGTGTCGCCATAAGATTATCCACACGAAGGAAAAACCTCACAAGTGCAATATATGCGGGAAAGCGTTTAATCGGTCTTCTACGCTGAACACTCATATTCGAATCCACGCAAACTATAAGCCATTTGTCTGTGATATTTGCGGAAAGGGATTTCACCAGAAGGGAAATTATAAAAATCACAGGCTAACTCACACGGGCGAAAAGCCATTTAAATGCCATATCTGCGGCAAAGCCTTCCATCAAGTATACAATCTGACATTTCACATGCACACTCACAATGACAAGAAACCCTTTACATGCAAAGAGTGTGGCAAAGGTTTCTGTAGGAATTTTGACTTAAAAAAACATATTCGAAAATTACACGAAAGCAAAGCCCAAATGGGGAAGTTGAACAATGAACATTAGTATCCATTGGGAAATCAAATGAAAGACTTAGAACAACACCTTGTATTATAGATCTGTGTTACAAACGTAGTTATTCGCCAAATGTATTTATAAATATGTAAGTCAATTGTACAAAGTGACAAAGATTTTTTATTGAAGAGTTATTAATAATTCAGTGATGGCCTCTGCATTTCCATAACTATACGCGCTCTTAGTTATATAACGGCTTGTCACATGTTCGAACAATAGAAACTTATAAACTGTTTGTATGGAAATAACAAAGAGAAAATGCGTGATCTTGTAAAAGAAATCCACCAGGCCTTGTTCAAGTGTAGCCCGATCATGACCCGTATAAAAATAACTATAATAAACAAACTCGTAAGAAACTCATGTTTGCATCTATTTTGTTTGAGTTTGTATCATTGATATAAAGAAGTTACATTTATGGGCAGCTTAGAGTTACTTGTAGTAGTGTAAGTTGTTTGATAGCGTCTTCAAACGTTTTGAAAAAAAGTACCATTATCGCTAAAGATTTAACCGAAAAGAAACTAGCTTTGCCATGCGCCAACGGTCCCCTCGCAAAGTTTTTCTATCAACTAAAAGGCGCACAGAGAAAGCGCGCGTCTTGTAAACAGAGATTTGGATTTTGTTGAACATTGATGGATGTTCTGTGTACATAACCCCTAATCAAAGTGCTTTTCAAGAGTGTTCGCTCAAGAATAAACGGAGAGAATCATTGTTCCAGTTTCATTTTCTTTTCATTAACCAAGATATTATGTTTTACTTGACATTCATGTCCCCGCATGTAAAAACGGTTGATGTTTTATCAAACGCTTACACGCGCCAAAAGCAAACATCTTTCGGATAGAGTTTACTTACGCGCACACAGTGTGTCACAACCGTGGCCGCATAATTTGAAATGAAAGAGGAAAGACAAAACAAAAGACTGTAAAGTTCGATGTTTTTAGTGGGTGGACCTCGATATTGTTCAGGCTTTGTGATTTAGTGCAGTGGTCGCGGTCAAGGTTAAGGCTTGTTTCATAAAAGCGTTGTTTTTAGTTATATTCGTAGATCTTATTGAACAACATTCCAGTAAAAATGGAAAGTGGAGCACAAAAATAGACCTAAATTTTAACATTTGTCAAAAGAGACGAGTTAACGTTCCTCCGTGCAGCCATGGAGAACCCCAAAACACTTTACTAGCTCGTGCGTTCACTTTGCCACATGATTAACCAACAATGACTCGGGCAATATTCATTGATACTGTCCATTTGGGCTTTATATCTAATGAAGTCGCTATTAAAAGCAAATCACTCTCTTTAACTTCCGTCTCTATACAAAAACTGGTTTTCTAGACAGCGTAGGAAGGTATAATGCATCATTTCAGTACAGTACATTTCATTCAGTTTTAGCCTTAGGAGTTAACACTTCCTCGCAGTTATATTTACACTCAGTTCATACAAGTACAAGCTATGTTAAACCAAACTTTAATGGGTTTAATGTCCAGAAGTGTTCTGATTCTGCAAGATTTGATTTCTAAAGACGTGGTGTTTTGTTTTGCTTGAGTATCAGTTTTTAAATGAAGACGGTTGGCTTGAGCTTCCTGAAGTGAGGTACAAAATGGACCAATCAAATTAACGTAACAAACAACATCCCTTAACTGATAACGTCCACATTAAGTTTATCTCTCTTAATGATCTTGTCTCCCAATAATATTCTGTTCCGTGATAGGTGATATCAACGAGTATATATTGACACCGCGAAAGCTATTCCAAAGCGAAAACGGCCGATCATGTTGCTTTGACAGCGCCTAAGCAAGCATCCTCGATCTTATCTCAAGTTTTGAGGTCGTTGTTGTGGAGTGTCAAGTCTTTTGCCACTGATCAAAACAACACGGAACGAACAATGAATCTCCACTCATTACCCCGGGGATTCAATATTGGTACACTCGCCAACAATCAACACGAACACCAGCTCGCTTTATCTAACAGTTCGTGTTGTTTACCTCATGGGGCGCGAAAACTCCCTTACAATAACAATCTACCGTACTAACACGCTTTCCCCAACGCCGATTTTATCGTTAACTCTCTTTATTCTCTGGCGTTGTAGTTTTGTGGGAAGCTAATCGCTTCGGCAACGGACAAAAGAATGTTTGGAATTTTGCGCCATGTGACAAATTCTGAACGATTTGAAAAGCGCAAGCTGATAATGAAAGGGCGTCTTTTGGACATTGGGTACTTTCTATAAATGATATATCATCTTGGAGTTCAGTGGCTTAATCGTGCATCGCATGCAATCATCAATGATTTACGATCACAAAGGCCAAGTTTTTGAATTGATAAAAACAACAAAATGTTGTTAATTTGTTTCATCAACAAACAAAACTTCAACGCCACGCTCTCTGTAAGCGGGGGAAACAAAACCAGCGCGAATCAAGGTCACACATTACTTGGTTTTTGTTTTTGAAGAAGCAATTACGTGATAGTGAACACTATTTCTAGAAATGGTTTGATAATTGAAGATTTTGAACTGTTGATGACTAGACTTATTTCCTTTTATCGTTTATTATAGATAATAGTGTTTCATACATTGGCCTCCTCTGTTTGAACGGGTGGTCTATACGAAAACGAATCAACATTGAACAGCGACTAATAACAAGCAAATTAGGACGAAGTCTGAACACATATATTTCGATATTATTACTGCCTCGACAACACTTTGACCGCAGCATTAAGTTCAATACAAAGATAATTGGGCTTTCTTCCTTAATTACTGATAGGGACTGGTGTGGTATACACGAGTTGGAGGAAAAACAAAAAGCGCGTTATTGTTCAAAAGACTTCGAAATCAAAAGCGTGCTTTACTTTACACGAGTCTTGAAATCCTGTTCCGCAAAGAAATTTATCAGTATTTAATAAAAGCAAGTTTGAAGACCATAGTCGTATTAAATTCAAGAGATATCTTATACTTCATAAACACCGAAGAGCCCAGTTTCATCACAATAAAAACTTTCAATTCGATTTTATTCTTCGGTCACTCACTATAGCTTGCGAAAGTGTAGAGTTTTTAGCCAGTTTGGGCCAAGAACAAAATAATTAATTTGTACAGCTTTATTTACAATACGTTACAGAACGATTATTAATATATCTTCCATCTAATTGATGAGCCTCGAATTTGTTCTACTTTGCTTTATCCCTGAAACGCGTTTTCAATACGAGCTGATAGGGTTTCTAACTGCTTAACCTGTTTCTTAGTTCTGGTCTGACCTTTTCTGTTGGAAAGTCAACAGGTAAGCCGCCATTTCTGATCTGCAAATGCTTTTGAATCATTCTTTTAATAACTTTAATGACACCAACACAAATAGTGTTAAGAAGAGAGTACACAAGTTGAATCCAGCTTTGTAAAAGTTTAATCGTGCCCACGCCATCTGTGTCTTATTTACTCTAAGATTTGTCAAAGCTTTAGACTTGAGACCGAACAGTTCTTTCACACCGTGTTTTACTTAAGTAATTCCCTTTTAATATGGGATGAAATATCGTGAAAGGTCCGGGTGTTATTAGGGATGCGCGAGTTGTGGTTCCTGGTGTATGCCTCACGGCTATAAGTATAACGTATCAACTTGACAACAACAGAAAAGATTTACAGAAGAGCAAAGTGCACAAAAGTTTCTTTTCTTAAAACTAATATCGTCGTTTATCTGTTTGTGATTAAACTTCATTCGGGCAATTGATTTTGAATACAAGTTGATAACGCACTGACCCACGATAATACCTGTGGATAATCACAGCAAGCAGTGCGCTACTTTTGTAAACTGGAAAATTAAGTGCTTGAAATATTCAAAAGAGATCTACCAAATCTAATTAGCCTGATTAAATCGAATTTTAATTAGCTAGAACGCTCACAAGTTTGCTAGTTCAATTGGTTTACATTTTCCCCTTAAAATGTTTAGAAAAGCCATTCATGCTAACTAGTATTTCTTTAATTGAGCATAGCTTGAACATTTCAAACTTTTACGACATAGGAAAAAATAGTCTAGAATATACAATGTCTGTTAATCAATTTAATAAGCAATCACACAGTGCGTACTTTACACTCTGCAATTAGACACCATAAGACCAAGAGTATTATAATTTGATTTTAAAGGGCAGTTTAATCCAATTTTGAAGCGTCGTGCTGCTCTCTACGACACGGTTCATTTTTTTTTTATTCCTTGCAAGACTTTAAAACTTCATCGTAGAAAGCAAAAATCCATGCCACGCAGAAAGCTTTCGCCAGCTAACTGACTTTCATTGAGTTCTACATCAACATCAGTGCTGTAGACGTTTTTTAAATTTACTTTCACTACTCTTAGGTAATCGGAGAACCCAACAGGTTTTACAACCAAATTACTGTACTCCGAGGGCCTACAGTTTAACGTCCTTATCCGAGAAGACGCGAAGGTCTAACCGTTTGCAGATGTTGGAGCAAAGGCAGCACCTTCTCCTCAGTTATTTTAAGACCCTTAGTGAAGGTCCGGCACTGGGAATCGAACCCGGACCTCTCGCACGATAGACTAGCGCCTTACAAACTAGGCTAACCAGGCGGTAACTCAGCTCTGCTTCTGAAAATTAAAACATATATTTGAGTTCTAGTCACTAATGAGTCTTTGCGACCAATGGCAAAGGCACGTTGTCTTTCCTAAATCTACCCATTGAGCCGTGTAAAACCCCTTTCCAACTTGTCTCGCGATTTGTAAAGAAAATTGCCTCATGTAACATCAGCTTTTCAAAGATGCAAGCTCTTCTTCTATTTTCGCTTTATCTCCCGCTCTCCGGCATTTTTAAAGAAATCTTAGATAATTAAAGGTGTACACAACAACGACAATATGCTGTTTGTTTGTTGCTGGCTCATGGATGCCAGTGCAACTTAATCCAACATAAGCAGTGTTCTGATTTTTTACTATAGTGTGTTAGGCTTCCATACAGCCTCGCACATTTTTAGATAAATACACGCTTTTTTTATAAGAACCAGTAAATTTGGCCGAGGCTCATTTGTCAGTTCAAATTTTTTGGCTTTAAGCCTAAAATTGTTCTTAAATTGTTCTTATTTTAACGCCCCGTTTAAATTGAAAACAAGAGGCAACAGGTGTAGCCTTCACTCGCAGCCCGCCTTAAAAGCCGTTCAAAAACACCTTCGCTTCTCCTTCAAAGCTGAGACCTCGCGGGCGCTGCAATCTGGGTCACGTGAGTCCAAAAGCTACCGACCGCGCATGACTGCAAAAAAGTCACACAAATAAACG